>PVJX010000630.1:0-228384 GCA_004027295.1 Dolichotis patagonum | reverse complement strand
TCCTCCCTTCTGGGCCAGTCAACCTTTGCAGGCCTTCACTGCGTCAGTGTGCACTGATCTCAGGGAAGTAACTGGGTCCCCGCCAGGGGCGTGGCCTAGTTCAAGCAGATTCCACCAATCCGCTCGGCAAGGGGAATAACCAGCTGAAGCCACTTCCTTATGGAGTTAGGGCTGTCCTGCCCAAATCCAACATGTCGTCCAGTTGGTTTCCCCTTTCCCGTGGGAGGGTCTTATTCTCTTCACTCACCATGTCCCCGAGAACTGCTGGACTGCCCGACCTCCGACTTCAGCGCGGCTGAGGTGGGAATTCACGGTGCCTCTGGGTGGGTCGTGTGCAGTGCCGGTCCCGGCAAGCTGCACACCGGGCTGTTCAGCTCCAGGCTCCGGCGGCTCAAGCCAGTCACTTTGGCGCGGATCGCTTGTTCAGGTCGGGCGGAATCCAGGCGTCTCGAGGCGGGTGCAGTGCTCACTGATCTTATCTTCACTAATAGTAGCCCTGGGACCTCTTATTCGAGCAGGTTTTTGCGCTTTAGTTTCTTTCTGTGTTGTGAGAGTCTATCTCTCTCTGTTTGGGTCTCTCCAGGGTGTTTTATTCTGGCATTTGAGCTGTCTCTCTCAGAGAGGGTCTCTCTCCTGCTACCTATCAGTCCGCCATCCTGTCTCTTCTCAATGAAACACTCTTAAGAGATATTTATTTTTATTTTGTTTTGTTTTATTTTGTTTTATTTTGTTTTTTAAACTGCTTTCCATGGGGCTCATAAAGTATTCCACTGGAATCTGACCAGGACCAATCCATGAAATAAATTCTGCATGCTATATTGTCTCCTTGCTTCTGGTACTGCTGTGATATTCAGATTCCTTTACTGTGTGAAGCAACTCTTGTCTGCCTCTCTTATAAATCATATCCTTCCAAAGAAGCCCACAAATCCTTCACACAAAGAAATATCTGGAAAACCCACCCCATCAGTTCACCAAACATACCCAGTAAGTTTAGATGACAGCTTAAATGCTAGGTGAAAATTAGATATACAATGGTTAAAACATCTCTTGCTTTGCAAAAGTCCAAGGTTTTTTGAGTCATTTTCTAAAGTATTGTTCATCAGGAAGAGCCTCGTCCATTCCTCTAGCCCCCCCAGTCTCTAGGATTGTACCATCACTGCAAGTGGATCATGGACATGATTTCTGGGTATTCCCAACATGGAGGTACCTGTTGCTGAAAAGATAGATCAGTGGCCTCTCAAGTTATTCTGCACCCTTGACATACCAGCTTTCCCCATGTAATGCTCACTGCTGAATTTCAGAACTCTAGCTCTTTCCAGTTCCTTCCCTGATACACAGGGTTATCTCTGTATTAGGTTTGTTGTTAATAAGAATAAACAGCACTAATTCATTAACAGAAGAAATTCCAAATCATGTCATTTATTCTAAAACCATATCTGAAACCAAGTCTCCAGCTCAGTTCTAATTTATATCTATACTACTTCTCTGAACTTCTTTTTTTGTCTCAGAAACCCGACAGCTAAGCATCCCCTAGATCCTTCCCACCTTACTAACTCTGTGTACTCCCTCTTCCAGCATGTTTGGCTGCACCCGTGACATACCTTGCAACAATCTGAAACTTTTATTTCACCTGCTGCTAAGTGGCACTGACCCACTGCCTCACACACAGGGCTATCACTGGGTTTCAGTTCCTAGCTTCCATAGCTGGGCTTTTCCACTATTAATCATGCTCAAAATAAAGGTTCATTTAACACCCCATCCTTCTAATTCCAACATAGATATTCACCTAATCTCAGCTAATTAAAGAGTGTAAGTCAGATATAGAGGGCACAAACCATTGGGTCACATTCATCCAGTAAGCAGACTTTATTAACGTGCTCATGGTTTTAAAAATATTTGCCCCATTCTTGAAATTTACACTGAACCCCTGATTTTTAGTTTCTTTTGAGAAATCAGAGAACAATTTGCTCAAATTCTGTCATGATCTGAGCAATACTCCCACAACGGGCACATGTGCCCCAAAGAGCCTCAGTTGTTACTTTGACAAGAAGGTTACTTAGCATCACCTTAGCGCTGATGGCTCTCTAAGAGTTCAAATCACTTCCCATGCCCTATCTCTACCAAATATAAGCAAATAGACACAGAAATAAAAGTTCATGTATTTGAAAAAACATGCAAGAATGAGATGATTATGTTTCCACATGTTTATGGGTATGTGTAAGGGAAGAATAGTCTTACATGTTTAGTAGGTACAATATATAAATATTTTTAGACTCTGCCCACAAGATTATAATTATCTTGATTCAGCCCCTAACCCGAAAGATTGATAGGTAATCTGGCTCTATAATTACTTCAAATAAATAACTACCCATCCATTGTGTTTTAAGGACAGTTGAAATGGCCATATTCATCAAGAGTCTCTTGAACAGCTGGGTCAAGTCTTATTCTCACTCCTTCACCAATGGCAAAGGCCACTGTTAGAGTGATACTACAAAATGAAAACAAAAAGCTAAAACTAAGAAGCAGATTTATTGCTTGAAGATAGTTTCTTGTTTTTTTTTATTTTTTAAACTCATCCAACTGATACATGTTAAACACTCCTATATATGGCACAATATTGCACATTTTATGTCATTTTATATATTGCATTCACAGTCGGTCTACTGTGTACTGGGGATTCACTTAATCCTTTTCCAGATACTATTTTATTCATAATCTTTCAAGGTAAAGAAAGTCATGTTCAGGAAGCTAAACCACTGGCCCACAGACACACATTGCAAGTGGGTACCAAGACTTGAACCCAGGCTGTTGTAAGTTAACATGGAAAGTGACATCATCTGAGACTCCTTTACTTAAAGGCTGTGTCACTTTCTACGCATCCATGCTGAGTATCTTTCCCTTTGAACAACAGAGATGGCTTAATAGGAATCAACACACCATTCCCTGCACCATCAGTAGAGATTATCCTACAGACAGGAAGAAGCTGACTCCCACAGCAGGACCCAGTCTGTTGTTTAAAATGCTTTATTTTAAATGTTTAAACTGTTACCAGAACTTACAATACTGAAATGCAACTGGTATTTTGTGATCATCTGATTTCAAGCCACATTCTCCTCTGGAGTATTTCTGTTAGCCTTCCAAAATGCGATGATCGGCATCTTACAGCAACTTTAACCTCTGCATGTTAATAAATAGCAGCAGAAACCCATATGCAGGAGTACAATGGAAAAAAGTAATAAAGCTGTTCATTACCCTTGACTCTTCTGCTCCCTTGCCCTTGTTTTCCCTCTGCACATGGTCAGAAATTGAATTGATATTGAATTTGCTTCACTTGTGTAATACTATTCATACACGCTTTTGTAATTCATTCACTTCACTCAAATTTCACCTTTTGTCATTTCAATCACTTTAAATCTGCTTTGGCCTCCTTCACATTCAGTCTACTAAGTTCCTGGGCATGAGTGGAAGATTTATTAACTTTATATTCTCGGTTTCTGGTTACAGTAGATATAATCTCATCAGGCACAAGGCTTACATATTGACAGCACTGCTAGTTTTGAAATAAGGCCTGGCGAGGAGACAGACACCAGCCTTTCTGAGGTGGACTTTCCAAAGCAGAAGCATAATCAGGAAATATGGCCTGCAGCCTTCAACAATGGCTATCATGAAGTGGCCACACATGCGGGCTCTGTCAACAGATGGGCAGGTTCTGGAGCTCCACTTTCTGCACTGGACGCTGCAAAAGTAACCGAGCCTCTGTGCACCTCTACTTCCTCAACTGTAAAACCCTCAGAACAATTATATTAGTTACATAGGATTATTTTGAGAGTTAAATGTGAAAATTTATATCAAGCACTGAGCTCAGAATAAACATTCAATAAATGTGCATCATAAACATTCAATAAATGTGCATCATTATTATTATGGTGGAGTCACTAAAGTGTAGAACTGATCTCCCTTCTTTTGGGATAGATTGGTGGAAACACAAAAAAGACCTACAAAAATAATTCAGCAATATAATCAACATATAGATAATAACAAAAACAAAGAAAACCCTCATTCAAAGCAATTACATATTCAATGCATTCAAAGCTGCATTTATGGAGTAAGCATATTTATCCTTCGACATAATATTCAAATGTTATGAACACTTGATACCAATACATTTTCTGTAGTGAAATAATGGATCATCCCTTTCTTACCTAAATTCAAGGTCTTTGGGGGCTCTTTTTATTGCTGCCCTGTAAAACTTTGGGGAAATTATATTCCTTGGGCCTGCTTTATGTTATAGAGGTACGGAAATTCTTAGTTCTCTGGTTCTTTTAGAAAATTCCTAAATGAATCACAGTTTTACTGATGCATTCATAATCTACTTTCCCTTCTTTTTTAGACCGAATGCTAATTTCCCTTTTTTGAGTGACCAAAGACAATGATGAACCATGGCAGGCCAAAGTTAGGGCAACAGCACAGAAAACACATAGTTGACTTCCTAGGATGAAAAAATAACAGTGCGCATTGACCCTATTGTGAACAACCAGTAAAAATCACAGGTGACGGAGATGGAGAATTGAGATCCAGGTAAGCAAGAGTGAACCTTGATGTGGCTGAGTAGATTAAAGGCAAACTTTAAAAATAGAGTCTCAGTGGAAAATTTAAAAGCAGTTGGCTCTTCCAATCAAGAACTGAAGTAAAAGAGACCTGATGGCAACTTAGGTCTTTTCTACCTCTAGAGAATAAAGTCTATAACTGCAGGCCTAAATCCCTAAATGCAGAAATAATGTTCGCATTCACTCAGAGTCACTGGTTGCTGGTCTGTGATTAAAGCTGTATGTGCCAACTAGAACCAAGGCTCCTTTGCCAGCCAGTCAACCTCAGGGTCCTCTCAGGGATCTTATCCAGTAGAGGCTACTCTCTCAGAGTCCTTATATTCCAGTGTCCTTATATTCCATTGGCCTCTTCTTTCCTTATGCCTTGTTATAGCAATTTTTCTTGTGGCAAAGATCTTTAAATGAGGCCGTAATGCTATAATGCTAGGCATTTTAGTTTGTTCTCTTTGGGAAGCTATTTCAGCACATTTGTCAACCAAAAACTGCCTGCCTCTGGCCCTTTTCCAGCTCAGTTATAGCTTTCTGGAAATATAGTGACCAGAACATGATCTTCTTCAAGAGTAACACTATACTTTCTATTTTCATTCTAATACCCTTCTTGGAGATGCCAAGAACACTCTGGCCTTTTTTTTCCCTGCGACTACATAAGGAGGCTTCAAGATCTGTGACTTAATGGTCCCTTAAAAGCAGTTTAATCCAGCCACTATTTACTGAGCTCTCATAGAGGATAGACAAGAAATAAAAGGCTAAATTGTGGTCCTTAAATAGCAATGGTCTTCATGAGTACTGTGAACATCTTTTGATAACAAAAATAGCCACGTCTTATTAAGCACCAATGATAGATTGCAAATTTTTTTTTCATTTTGTTTGTTTTGTTTTGTAACAGTATCTTACTATATATTCTAGGTTTTGAACTCCCTGTGTAGCCCAGGTAGCCCTGAACTTATGGTGATTCTCCTGCCTCCGTCTCTTAAATTCTAGAGATTCTCTTGCCATCACACCCAGCTTTAGGAGTGGTTGCAAATATTTGAGAAATTTAGAAGAACCCAGCTACTTTATTTTCAATCAAATATACTGTTGGGGTATAATGCAATTATTCAATAAACTACATAAATAAATTAGGTAGTTGTCTCTTCTATTAGTCATGGTTCAGTGGTAAGTTATTTTAACAGGATCTTATTGTTATTATGCACTCTCAGTGGAATATGCAGAAAGAATAGCCAAGCAAAGACAGATTATCTGAAGCTTTGGCCCTCTTGGCCCTGGAGAGATAGGCTAATTCACATGTGAGATAGCAGAATTTCTCTGTCATGGGCATAAGGTCTAAGTCAAAGATGGCAAGTATATAGCAGAGGGATTCTTCTGCTTTCCAAAATAAATACCACAACATTTTTCTCACTAAACCCAGAAATGACCAAATTTTTCTCAATTCAGTCAATGTGTTATCATCACCAACAATCAGAAATTGACCTTATAAAATGACACCTGCTTATTAAGCTGACCTCAAACCCAAGCATACCTTAAATCAGTACCACAACCTGAATACGGGGGTAAAGCCTCTGGCTTTTCACTAATAAATTTTTGGGATGCCTTCCATCTTTATGACTCTAATGATTTTGAGTCCATAATCATTATAGACACTTACAGAAGATCTTCCTTTCCCAATAAAAATAGGAGATATGAATATATTCCTGGCCCGATATGTCAGGTCTGCCAAGAAATACAGATGTTCTTATATTATGATGAGTTATGGCCTAATAAATCCATGACAAACTGAAAATGTCATGAATCAAAACGGCCTTTAATACACCAACATAGTTGAGTGACACAGTGTGCTGTAAAGTGAGGGTACCTTTCCCCATAATCACATGGCTGACGGGGTAGTGTGGGCTGTTGCCATCATCCAGCCTCAGGAAAAAGAGGGTATTTTACCAAATATTTCTGACCAAGGAAAAGATCAATATTCAAAATTGAAAGTACAGTGTTTACTGAAAGTATGTTACTTTCACACTATCTTAAGTTTAAAAAGTCATAAGTTGAACCATCTTAAATTAGGGAAAATCTGTGCATGATAATTCTGATAACGTATGAGGTGTCCACACCAATAAAATGTACAGTGAAGGACGCTATTAGAGTTCTCTGGAGAAACAGAACCAGTAAGATTAGAGAGAGAAAGAGATTTATATTAAGAAATTGGCTCACATGATTATGGAGGCTGGCAAGTCCAACGTAAACAGGCTGGAGTTTCAGGGAAGAGCTGATGATGCAGTTCAAGTCCAAAATCTGTCTGCGGAGGGTGAGGGAGTCAGTCTGGGTGCTATTCAACCCTTCACCTGATTGGCTGAGGCCTGCTCACATGATAACAGGCGCCCTGCTGTACTCTAACTCATTCATTTAAATGTTAATCTCATCCAAAAACAGGAATAACATTAGACCAAATATCTGGGACTGTGGCCCAGTCGTGTTGATGTATAAAATTAACCATTACAAGCACTTAGCTCACTTCTAACATACAACCCTGAGAAATGAAAGATCTGCACAACTGCAGTGGGTGGTGTTACCACAGCATTGCCCTATCATCTTGCATGTGCTAAAGCTTTGTTTCTATGGGTCAAGGCTGATGCACATCAAAGAGTCCCCAAAACACAACCTGACAAAGCCCAACAGATGGATGTTATCTGGAATTTAATGGTCTTTTCTTTGTATACTTATAAGACAGATTGTTTAAATCTTCAGTAAATGATATCAAAAGAAAAAAATAAATTGTATCATCAAAATGGAAGCCTCACCCAGTCTTACTGTCAAATGGAAGTAAAAAAAGAAAAAACAATCCACACAGTACAGGATAATGATGGGGGGGCAGGCTGACTACTTTTGATAGTGGGTTATAGTATCCTTCGCCCCGAGCTACATCTGCATCACTTTTTCTTTTTCATTGTGATACAGGATCTCCCTAAACTGTCCTGGATGGTCTAGAACTTTATTCTCCTGCTTTAGCCTCCCCATCCACTGGGATTACAAGACTGTGCCATTAGTGAACACTAATGTCTAAAATATTGTCTAAAACAGAATCCAGTATCTACACGTCTTCCAAATCAATAACTAAAAAAAAAAAAAAAAAAAAAACCTATTAGAAAAATAAATTGGTGAGAGATAGGGTGACTTCAAATAAATGAAAATGCAAATTACTTAATAAAATTAAAATGTGAAAATCTATCAGTGTTTAGAAAAATGCAGATGAAAACCACAATGAGATACCTTCTCACATCAGAAATACTGAAAAAATCTTTGGATTCTGATAAGAGAGAATATGAAGTGGCAGGAACACTTGCACAGAGTAAAACATTTAGCTGCATCTAGCAAAGTTGAACCTGCACTTACCTTCTGTTCAAGCAGTTCTAACGAACTTGTACACATGCACACAAAATGATATGCTGTTTGTGTTTTTACAGTAACAGTAAAAAAAAAAAAACCTACTTCTGGGCATGGTGACAGAGTCATAGCATGACTAATGAGTGATTCATCAAGTGGTCTACACCACCACTGGCCTAGGTCTATGTGTCCATGTTTTTGAATCTCAAAAATATCATGTTAAAGAAAAAGGCAATTGCAAGAGAATATTACACACATACACATGCACATACATATGCATGCACACACACACATCTACACCAAATACTCTATACTATTATTGCATATATTAGAAGCAGGAAAAATATAAAACTTCAACTTAATGAGGAGAAAAAGACAAAACAATGAAATCAGGGTGGAATTTAAAACTGAAATTCTATTTTAATAGAAAAACTGAGGTAATTTTAGCAAAATATTACCATATGTTGAGTTTAGATACTGAAGTAGTTGTGATTATTCAAATATTCCCTATACTTTTCTGATATTTGAAATGTTTTATAATTATATTCCAAATAATTTTTCAGGTATGATAAAATTTTTTTTCACAGTACTATGCTAGCTACTATAATTCTTCGTTGGTTTTGTTTTTATAGTCACAAAAACTTTTATATAAAGGCAAATACAGAAAAAGCAACTATTTGGAAAATTTCTCATATGAGATTCATAAGTTCCAAAAGATGCAATCATTTCTTACCCTCTTGAAACTAGAGCACAGAATATGCTCCTTCTTGGAGCTCCCTTTCTTTCAGAACCAAGGACCATTCTTGGTGTCTGTTGTGTGGCAAACTTCTGCTAAAGTCACTTATTTTTTCACTGAGCCAATGGTAGTAGAACACCAACCTAGCCATTCTCCATTTTGTAATTCTTTGATTTTGTTCAGTTTTTCCTTTTGATTCATTCATTCATTATTTCAGTCAACACGTTTCTGTTCTGTCCCTACAACATGCAAAATAACTACTAAAGATTCAAGAACTTTCAAACATTTCAGAGTCTTAATTTTTCACACAATTTGTAAAACTTTTGAAAAGTACTATACATAAATTGTTCAGTAGGAATACAGGGAATGTTGTCCAATAGGATATTTTTGAATCCCATATGGTATTCTCTAACACTATGTGGCATTTTTGGGAGGAGTAAATTTAAAAGCTAATAGAAAATGTTATCCAAAGAATAGGTGAAGAACATTGATATAGATAGCAAAGTACAACATATTTTATTCTTTGATCTACAACAGTGGCAGTCAAATTTTCTGATTTAATAAACCAATGAAATTTCCTTTCCAAATTATCCTTGACCATCAAATTTAATTTTCTAAATTAAATCATTAGCTAAACCAAACTTGTAAATATTCTACCATCAAATTCAATTTTAAAAAGTACACAATTATAGAATAAAAGAAGCCCATAAGACCAGAGAATGAGGGGATTGTGGTGGGAAACCTAGCATATACACCTTTCTAACAACATTTCAGTGGGTCCACAGTTTTAAAAGCACTGTGCAGCCCGTATCAAACCCATCTGTGGATATGACCCAAAGGCTTGCAGTTTGCCGTTGGTGTCTTAAACACTGTTTGCCTAGATTGCTATAATATACCCGGCACAAGTCAGCCTGACATAAATCCCCACGTTCCAGTTATTGTTACATAAAATGAGTCCTATTAAATAACCAATAAAGATGTAATTTATTACTCACAGTACTATGCTAGCTACTATAATTCAAAACATTATAAGGTGTAGCTTCTTTTCCTAAGAAATAGGAACAGAAAGCAATTATTTGGCACCTTCTATATGCAGAAGATTATACAAATATATAAAAAAAGATATTTTTCATTTTCATAGCATTGCATTTGGTTATGATTTATTTTATTCAACAAATATTTATCAAATATAACTACATACCTGAGAACTGGGATTTTAAAGGTGAAGGAAATGAAAATCAGAGGGATGAGGTAATCAGTCCAAGGCAAAGACTCATCTTGTTCTGGAATTCTTAGTCCAAAGCCCATAATCTTTCCTTCGGTGGTCTCTTTACAGACCCTGACTAAATCTGCAGTGGTTTTGAACTCCACCCTGTACTTCATAGCTACATCTCTTTCCTTCAGTGTTGCATTTCCCACTGTCTCTCTCAGAGTATTGTGGCCATAGAAAGGGCTTTATAACCAGTCTTGACTTTTTGATAGATAGAGAAAACCTCCCATACTGAACTCCAACTGAAATTGTTTTCCTACTGCTCAAAAGTCATCGATTCTGTGATGCTTTCTGTGTAGTCATATCAAAGAACTTCCTGCCCTTGGTGACCAAGGTTTCATGTTGATTGTATATGTGCATTAGGCTGATAAATAAGAAACCTAACAATTCCTTTCCTATTTGCAAACAGATGATAGATGGATAGATTGATAGATAGATAGAAAATAATTATTATTATTATCATGTTTGACATGAATAAAAGAATCCAAATTGTTTTATGTTCAAGATTATTATTTTAAGATTATAAAAGATTCAGCTGTTTTTAGTTGAAGTGTTTATATATTTTTGAATATGCTAACTAGGAGCCATCAGTTGAACTGGGTTTTACACCTTATACTGGTAGGTTGTTAACTAAAGACCAAAAGTTCATTAAGGACACAGGCTGAAAAGTATCTCATGTATTTACCTATTTTTAAATCCCCAACATCACAGGGAGAAGAGTTGATGGATGAGCCAGTGGGGGTGTAGATAAAGAGGCTAGTCCTTCTCCAGATGGTCTCTAAATTTGAACAAGTCATTTTTTAAAGGAAACCCATATCTCAAGGATTCATTTTCTCTCCTGTTTGACAAGTTTCAAATGTTTCAGGACATGATGCAGTGCCCTGGCATTCAATCAAAGTGTGATGGATAGAGGAAGGTAGGTATATATATTTGTAACAGAAACCCTTGTAATTGAATGCTGTACTACTGTTAGAAAGGTTATTTGGCCTAAGCATTAAAGAAAACAAACAAAAATTTTGAAATAACATCAATGTATCATTTTAGGAAATTATCTAAAAAATTTTTTTAGAAGAATAAAAGATGCATCCCTATTTCATCCACTAAGGAATTTAAGTAGTACTTACCCTTTGATTTTTATCAGTCGTTACTTTCTCAGTCGTGCTTACATTTCTTAGCATAGTATTTAGTGTACATCCTCTAGGGTACATTTCATCTGTTTTATATTGAGTTAATTGGCAATTTTATTCCATGTTGACCTTTTTTCTCATCTGCAGCTTTTATTTGCAAGTATGTTTCTTTGAACTTCAGGCTATTTGGATAGTGACCCTTATTTTGTCTATTAGCCTTTCACATAGAGAAGAATTGATATTATTGTGCTGGGGAAAGTATAAGTGTTCTTTGCCTCTTGTCATTTCTGTAGGCCACATCCAAGGAACTTGATTCTTTTTTTCCCCTCATTTTGCATCTCCAGAGTGAACTCGTAAAGTTGATTTGCCCTGAGCTGATCGTGTACCAACACTGCTAAGAATTCTCATTCTTTGGCCCCATACTAGGCTTTATGACTCTTTTCTTTTATGACTGCAACTATACTGATGTACATAGCTTCTTCCAAAGTACACCAAGCAATTTCACCAAGATAATAACTAGCATTACTGAGTGCTTATTATGAGTCATGTACTATTCTAGGATTACTTCATTTAATCCTCACAACAACCAAAAGGAATGGGTACCAATTATTATTATTATCCCTATTTTACAGAGGAAGAACCATGTTCTTGACCACTACTGTACTTAAAGGACCCCTATTTAAAGTCATCTTTCCTCTATATATATCCCTGTGCTTATCTGCTAGGGTGTCCTTTATTTCCCCTCCAATGCATTATGAATTCCTACTTACCCTGTAATATCCACTGCTGATGTTTTCCTAAGGAGTCATTTTACATTCATCCCGCAAATTTGATCATTACCTATTTTTGAGTCCTCACCATACCAACTACAAAATTTTAATACTGTTCATTTCATGCTTCAGAGCATTTTTCAAAAACATATCTGCTTCTCTTACCAAGTCACAGTGACTTTGAAAACAAGGACTTCTTCTATTCATCATCCTTGTTTTGTATACCTGGTCCATCTCTGGGCTAATTTCTATGTACTGCTTTGCTTCTTAACTGTGAATCATAATTTCCTGGGTTTTTGTAGCAGTTTTTTATTAAATACTGGATTGTGATTCAATTCTTTCATATTCTTCTGAAGACTATTGATTTCTTGTGTTGAAAATTTCTGCTGCTGATTGATCACTATGTTTAGGAGGAAATCTGGCTTTGTGCTTTGTTTTTGGAATCCATCTAAATAAAGCTTGAGTTTTTCCCTAGATGTCTAACTTGCTAGGACTGTCTCCAAACTCTGCCTCCTCTGAAGACTTTGTTGTATCACAAGTTTAGGGTCTGTTAAGGAGTCCAGTCTAAGCTCAACTTTAAGTTGTTGCCCTTATTCCTAAAGTTGAACTTTTCCACGTAGCTGCTGGGTGTCACCATCCAGGGGTGTTATCAAGGTATGCCATTTTAGCAGGGCCAGGCATTGCTCTTCCTAGAGGGGCCCACCCCAAGTGCCCCTATTTCACTCTCTACTGTCGTTCCACCCTACCCAATGTTATCCAGACCTCAGACACAAACTCACAGCGGGTCCCAAAGAGATTTCTGGAGTCCCTATTCTGTACAGTTCCCCATCGTGCAGATGCCCCATCCTGCAGATCCCACCCATTTCAGCTGATCCAAACTTTGATCTTGGCCTCCTCAACTCAGGAAGTCCCCCGAGCTTTGCTCAGACTGGAGCTCTTGTACTAGGATCAAGAATTGCAGACAATTAGATGATTATGAGGCTCACCTTGTGTATTTGTTGTCCTCAGGGTTGTAGCATGGTGTTAAAGTGTTGTCCAATGCCTGAAAATATTTGCCTCAGATGTTTTGTCCTGTTTTATAGTCGCTTATAGCAAGAGATATAAACTACATCAATTATAATAACATAAATGTAGAAACTTATTCTAGTATTTATCATTTTGTTTTTGTCTCTTTTAAACAATGTTGAGGTTCAAACCAAGAGCCTGTGCACGTTTGGCAAGCACTCCATCCCTGAGCTGTACCCACTACTCTTTGACTTATCTTTCTACCCCTAACACTTATAAATGTTAGCAAATATTAAGTCTCTGACAATCAATAAATATTTATGTAGGAAAGAACTGGATGAAGGGTATTTTTCAATGAGTTATATGCTGTTTAAGCTAATTAGCATTTTGTGTTATCCCATAATATTATAGAAAATAGATTTTACTTTCATATACAATTAGTTTACTGATATTAACCAAGGAGTAAGGAGAGAATTTTTATCTGCTAGTTTTCAGTTCCTTTCATGTATTTATAAGTAATGCAGTTTTCTAGTCCTTCGATGGTAGACTGATAAATATTGACAAATCAAAGTAAAAGTCTAGGTTAACAAAAATGCCTCAGATAATTATTATTGAAGATGTCTTTAAAATGAAAAGAAATGTGCTTTGCTTTAGAAGATAGTCTTGATCATACAGCAGACTTGAGATAAATGGATTGTCCTTCAATGCCACTGAATATCAGTTTGCTATGTCCAATCCAAATGGTTCCCTAACACTGGGAAATACAGGAGCAGGATATATCCAGGCAACTTCCATGAGTTATGGCTACCTCAAATTCTGATCATTCCTATTATGGTAAAGGAATGTGACTATGCCCTCAATTTCAAGTGTGATCCCAGATATAAATGTGTTTTCTCTCGTAGGACCTCTTGTTAGCAAGTCACAGTCTTCCACCCTGGCTATTTGTAAGGTATCTCATGGAAACACATATGCCTTCACCCTGTTTCCTGCCATTATCAGAGGAAAAGCCATACTCTGGCCCTCTAATATCCCTGCCTCTGCAACCATACAAAGCTGAAGTTGAAGGAATCTGAGACCAACTTCTGAGAAGCATCTCCAGACTACTATATTTTATGTCCTCGAAGTTATATCCTTTAAAAGCAAAGTAACTGACTAATTACTTTGCTGGTTGAAAGATTAAAGTGGTTTCCTTTCCATTTTATTTTTAACTTGCTCTCCTTGAGACTTGATTTCTCAGATTTATAGATCACATTCTCTATCAATTTTGCAAAATGTCAATCATTTTTCTCTTCAAATATGGTTTCTCCTACCTTCTTTTACTTTTCATACTTTGGTCTCCATAATTCTCAGTCTCTCTTATATATTCCATTTGTTGATATTTCATGTATGTGTTCTGAAAAGTTTCTTCTGACCTACCTTTTAGTTTATCAATTTATTCTTTAGATGGTTTAAACTGTGATAAAGCTTCTACCCTGGAGTTTTCATTTATAATAGTGTCACTCAAAATATCTTCAGGCCAAGAGTACTGGTGTCACCTGGGACCTTTTTGCAAATGATAATTCTTAGACCTCTCCTCAGGCTCACTAAATCAGATGCCATGAGAGTGAGGCCCAGGAATCTGTGTTTTGGCAAGATATCAAGTCAACTTTAAGCAAGTTAAACTATGCAAATCAATGATTTTACAGTATTATATTTTTCAATTTCATAAGTTTTATTTAGACCTTTTAATATATGGTTGTCAGTACTGTGATTTCCATTACTAAAATTTTTGTCTTTTACTTTTTTAAACTTAATAACCATATTCATTTTATATTCCAATATTTGAAGTCTTTGGGGGCCTGTTCCTGCTTTATGTTGCTTCTGCATTATATTGCATGGTGCCATATTTCCTCTGTGCTTAATGAGTTTTTTACTGCAAAATGCTCATTTTTCTTTCAAAACTACTGCTGCTTATACTTTGGAAGTCTGGGATGAGGGTGTGCTCCTCAGAGCTAATTTGCATTTTCTGATGCCAAGTGTATAAAGATGGTTTAGATTTACAAAATAAATGGCTACTGATCCATCAAAGAATTAGTGGTAAAAATTTCTCAGAAAAAAATTTTGCTTCTTCTTCTCCATCTAACTAGCTTGATGACAAATTTCCATTCAGTCTGTAGAGGATGGAAGAGGAGATGGAGTTACTTCTGGCTACACTGACCTTAGTCTACCATTGCCCAAACTCAGAAGACCACAGGTACAAAACAAAGTCGCCATCTTCAGCAGATGATTCCAACATAAAAGCAACATCAATGTTTAGCCTTCACTCAGATTTTAATCTGTTAATTTCTCACCATTGTGTCAGTCTTCCCATTTATCCACACACAGTAGTAAGTTGCATCTGGCTTGTATGGATTCGCCGTTGAACTATTAACACATCTTATCACATATTCATTCAATGGTGTCGTGTTGGCACATGGAAATTGGCTGTGATGGGAGTGTTATGTTATTCAACAATAACATGGTAAAGCTTTTTTGTTTTGGGGTGCTGTTTGTTTATTGTATTTTTTTTTTTGGTTGGTTGGTTGGTTTTGGAGGGCTAGGAATAGAAATCAAGGTTTTGTGCATGCTGGCCAAGTGAGCTACCACTGAGTTATGCACCCCCATTCTTTAGAGCCTTTCATTCTTTTTTCTAGAAGTCTGATTGCTATTTTACCCCATACAGTGACATGTGTATGTGGTCAAAATATTTACTGTACTCTTCAAGAAGATTAACCTGGCTATCAGATAGAACTCTACGGTCTTTTCCCTCCTCTCAGTATCGTAGACTGTAGTTTGTCAGAAGACTCATTGACACTTGCCAATTTTTAAAAATCTTCCTAGTTCTCCATGCAAACATGGAAATCACTCAAACAACTCAGTTCCAGAAAAAAATCATTTTTAAAACTTAATTGTGTCCTCAGAAATATCCTGCAAGGTTATGGTGTCATCATTTATTTTTATTTTCAAATTCTGCTTATTTTACTTTTACTTTCTTTTTCTTCTTCTTCTTCTTCTTCTTCTTCTTCTTCTTCTTCTTCTTCTTCTTCTTCTTCTCCTTCTCCTTCTCCTTCTCCTTCTCCTTCTCCTTCTTCTTCTTCTTCTTCCTCAGGTTGGCCTCAAACTTATGATCTGGATTCAGAGGCATGCATCACTATTTCTCTAATTTGTGAGAAACAAAGGCCCAGAATCATTATGGAAATTAGGCATATACTCTTAGGGGTATAAATGAGTTTCAAGCTCAAACCCGCCTAATTCTGAGGCTATGCTGCCTAAACTAACCATAGCTTTCCTATTGATACCCAATTGGCAGGTCTTCCAAACACTGAATTGCTGTTTGGAGAATTGGTTTGTGGTATGGGAAAACTCCCAAAACTAATTTTGAGATTTGGATGCCTCTATCTTAGTGGTGAATTTCTCATCTAATAAATTCAAAATATGAACAGTGATCTTTCTTAAAACCAAGGATATCAATATAAGATTTTATAAAATTTTAAAATATTAACAGTATGCTGTATGTTTGATTATTGAAAGGACAGCATTGTATTATAAAAGGAATTCACATCTCATAAAATATGCCATCTTGCTGTCTCATAAATTTGATTTGAAACTAATATTCTGTCAAAGTGAACATGATTAAACTTTGAGTCTGCTTTCTAGGATCCTAGGAGGGCTTTGGATATTAGTCAAAACCCCCAAATCAACCACAAGTTAGATAAATGTGGTTAATATGACAACTCAGAGAAGTGAATATTGTTTTTACTTAGTTTGTTTTAACTTTTAGTATCACAGCCTTGTAGTTTTCTTTTTATTATTAATGTACAGTATATCAAATTTGTTTTGGTTTATGGTGAGCTTGAAATACAAACCAGCATTTATTACCCTGCTGCTACTGAAAAATATACTCTGAATATTAAACAGTCGACTGATAGTTGAATTTTGGATCATAATGTTTATATCAAGATAATGAAGGAGTTGATTAGTCTAAATTCTTACTGCAATCAAGAGGAGCATAGTAAAATTCCATAAGATTTACTTACTTGAAAGTAAACCACGTCTTCTTTAAAATGACCAGAGATTTCTTGTTAACTAAAATTATTACTGAATTAAAATTTTCCTATTCTTTGAAATACAGCAACTAGATTGACATTTTAAGAAACTATGCTAATATTAGTTACTTTTCATCTCCTCAGTCTTATAGGACATTATTTTGACTTTTGGTACGTGGTACATTAACTAACTTAGGAATCTGGATGTTATAAATTGAATCTAGACTTGGATTGACTTGACACTCCTCAAATTTCTTTTCATTTTTTTTATTAGTAAATGTGGTACATAATGTTTATATTCATTTTAGGGAGCAAATATATATATATATATCCATTCTTTTTATTTTCTTTCTCCTCCCCTCTTTCTTCTCTCCCTCCATCTCTGGATCATCTTTCTCACTTTTAAATTTTTTTAGTTCACATTTATAACACACAATAATTGCATTCACTTGAAGTAGTTGGAAAAGGCACATGGAGCATCTTTAATCTTTTACATACCCTTCCTCCTCCCCTTTCTTACCTTCCACCTATTTGTCACTTTTCCATTTGCAAAAAGTCTACCTACCTGTTTCTTTCTATGAGTCTTTTTATCAGTTTTTTTCCTTTATTTGCACTTTATACTTCTCATATGAGAGAAACTGTACAGAAATGAAGCTCATGTGTCTGATTTATTCCACTTAACATTTATGTTTTTCAGTTGCCCATTTTCCTACAAATGTCTCAAATTTACCCTTATTCACAGTTGAGTAGTACTCCATTACGTATAGATACCACATTTGCTGCATCTATTCTTCTGTTGATGGACCTATAGGCTATTTAGCTATTAAGATTTAGTTATTAAGAATTTTGCTACTATAAACATTGATAAGTATGTGTTGCTATAATATGATGTCTTTAACTCTTTGAGGACTGTATCAAGAAGAATAGCTGGGTTGAATGGCATGCTTGTTTTTTTGTTTTTTGAGAAACCTCTAAACCATAATGGAAGAATTTCTTCACAAGGTAAACATTCTACCAATTCTTTAATTGTAGCTTTTAACTAGAATCTCAACAGTTTTTTCAAAATTTTGTTAAATTTCTATCATTTTTGGAATTTAGAATTAGTTTTATCATTACTAGCCTACATGTTTAGTGAGTTTGCTACATTTACAAAGAGAAATTGATGGAATACAATAAAATTCTTCCTGCTCTGATTCCATTTCTGGAACCATATCTTTTTATATTTTTCATTTGTTCTTTTCCCATGGTCTCTAAAGACACTGGTTTTGCTCTTATCATTTGGGTCAGACTTCTTTTCCCTCTGATCCTGTCCCTTTGAGTTTTCTGCAGAGACTTCTTTCTTTCTCTTTTCTCACCGTATAGCTGGTAATAGTCACCTCCAATTTCTTGTGCTCTTTCTCTAATTTTAATTATGTACAGGTCACCTATATAATTTGCTAAGAAAAAAGTTAATGAATGTTAATGAAAAGTTAAGGTTGTAGAGAAGATTTTCTATTCCTCTAATCAATCATTACCTATTAGATTCAAAATGTAGATCCTGTGCTCCTTCTACCTCCAGTCTCACAATTTACTGGACCTTATTTAAATCATATGTGTGGTTAGTCATTTAAAATTTACACCATTACAAAACCTAGTGGAAATTTAGATAACCTAATGAAAGAACTGAAGCATTCATCACAGTAGGATGCCTGCTATCAATTAACCACTCTTAAATTTAGACTTAATTTAGCTCGATGACGCAGCACCTTACTGGCAAGCAAAGGTTCTCAGTTCAATTCCTGGTACCTCTCTCCCAGATAGAAATATGTATGTTGTTCTTGCTTATTTCAGTTAAACTGTCAGTATGACCTTATGTTACAGTATCTCAATATTAGGAGTTGAAACCTTTTAGTGCTTTAAGTACCTACTAATATTTATTCTTTTAAAATCTTATCACTGATATGCTGAAAGTTATAAATCATAATTTGATTATAATTTACAAATTACAAATATAAATTGAATTACCTTTGAAATTTATTGAAATACATGCCACCATAGTTTTTAAGTGCTATGAAATGTTATATTTCTTAACCATATTTTATTACTGACCTTTAAATTGTTTATAATTTTCCTTCTCCTTTAAGTACAATTTTAGGTTTGAATCATGAATATTTATTTAGACTTCCTAGAAAACAGTATAATTAATACCCAGCCCTTCAATATTTCAAATATTCAGAAAATCAGTAACAATTGTTTTATACTTTATTTATGATTAAATATTAAAATTATGCCTCCTGAAAGTTTATGGTTGAAGTAAACATAGTTCTTAGATATAACATCTGAACTATATTAATAGTAATGATAATTCTTATTGAGTGCTTACAAGGTGACAGTAACACTGCATATATTTAATCTTATTTTTAAAAAAAAAAAGCCTGCTTTACAGAGAAAGCAGGTAAAGCTCATAGCGATTACTTAAAATGCACAAATTCAGCCACTATATATGTAAGATTCATGATCGGAACCTGAGTTGTGCAATTCCAAAGCTTGAATACTTTTACATTAATCAGGCAAGCTGTCTCTTCTGAGATCACGTTATCTGTTTAATATCCCAACTTTCTACCTCATTTTTGCTATAGAGATTATTAATATAGGCAGAACTAATGAATTTGGCATAGAAATTCACTTATTTGCTTTCCAAGTGACTGATCTAGATCACTGGACAGTCACTAATACCACTGCCATTAGTACACACTGTAAAGATGACTGAAATGAATGACTCAGCTCTGAGATATGGACACAGAGTTCAGTGTTGTCCAGTCTGTGATGATGAAATTCAGAGTGATAGGCGTGAGGTCAGAAACTTAAAGTGAGATTCCACTTCAGCCTTTACTGGACAAGTGACATTTCACAACCCACTTAATACTGAGCCTATTTGGTCACATTTGTTAAATAAAAGTGTAGGGATACTGACCTCATAGTGTTGTCAAGAAGATTAAATGAGATAATGTGTGTAAAGGGTATTACATTTTGAAGAACACTCTATAAATTTAAGCTATGATCATTATTTTATTAGCGCAGCCTTCACCAATAAATTCTTCTGATACTGAGGCTACTTGGGATAAAGAAAAATATACTGCATGTTACTGCTCTATTATTTACATACCTTCACATTTGGACTCCTACATTGCTTTACAGTCTGGATCATGCTTAACTTTCTGTTTGTAACTTAACATCATGCAAATGATTTATCACTTGCTTTACCATCTGTGCTTTTTGAAAAATCTAGGTTACATTATAAAATTTCTGTGTACTTCATGTCCTGCTAAGATTTGGCCAAATATTTTGGAGGCTCTTCTAATGTATGTCTAAGTATCAATTCTCTCTTCTATGATATATCTTAATGTCATAGCATGAATTAAGAGTATATGAACTAATCAATAATAATTAATAAGCTTTTGACTGTGACATATGCTTAATACAATCAAGTCCCAAAGGGCAACACATGCGGCATGCTACAAGTCTGTCACAATATGTGTGATTTATCTATGTAAATACTAAATCATAATCAATCTTCATTTAAAGAAATCATATATTTATAAAATGAAATAAGTCAGCATTTAAAATGACTGTCATTGACAATGGTATTTAAAACTATCCTACTCCACCATGTTATTAAAATACTGCAATTTATTATTTTACATTCTAAGGAAAACACTTCATACAGGAAAGTTCAAAGTAAGATGGAAATAAAATAGGACATTATTGCTTTAAAAGTGACACACCTTTTCCTTCCTCCCAACTAAAATGCACAATGAGCAGTAATTAAGTGGGCAACTTAGTGGTCCATTGATAAATTTTAGTGGGCCCTCTTCCCATTGAAAGTGTACATAAGTTGCAATACACAGAATCTCTCTGTGTTTTAATTACTGAGATTTGATAGTCTTCATTATAATAAATTATTTCAGCTATAATGTTAAAACAAAGATGTAGCACACAAAGCAAAATTAAACAAAGGTCCAAATGGGATATTATTAAAATGTCAAAGTGAGTAAGCAGATGGGGTTTATATGGCTCAGTGGATTAGTCACCAAGCTCCATTACCCTTGGGGACTCTAGTGAAATCTAGTCTCAGTAGAATGATTAGAAAGTAAAAATAAAGGATATATGCAGAGGCAAATAAGTAATTTTATACATGCTGTCAGTTAGAACCCAAAGGCTTATATTTTTTTTTCTTTTGTCTCTATAATCACAAGACTACAAGTTTACAATTCTGCTAGATTTTTTATCAGAGACTTTTCTCCCTCTAAGGTTATACACAAGGAAATTATACAAAAGACTGTAAACTGCAGATTTCTCATGCCCCTTCATAACCATGAGCAGAAGATTGATCAAAGCATGTGCTCTCTAATGGAGCTTAGACACAATGCATGTGGGGTAGCAACACTCAACTCGATAGCAATCTCATAAAGAACAAATTAAACTTTTTACTGTATTTCATCTTGTTTGGATACTTAAAGCAATTACTAGTACCTACTCTTTTCAGATATAAATTGAAATGCAGACATTTAGATTTGCAAAATCACTTTGACTTTCATTGTTGCTACGTGGTTTAGCACACATCGAACCTCACTACCTGTACTAACTAGCAAGGTAAGATTTGGAACACAAACATCCTGAAGGAAAAAATAGAATTAGTGGAATGCCTTTTACCTAGATCAAATAAAAGTATTGTTCAGATATTTCCTGACAAAAAGAAAGTAATTACATAGTACACAATACAGACTGTGAAGTGGGTTTTCTGTATGATGTTTTGGTAAGAGCTTGGGAATGTTTGGGTGACACTTTACTACATAAACACTTGCCAAATGTAGATTTCCCCCACGTAATTAATATGCTTGAGGCAACAATTGCAGTGCAGTTTTAGGCCAATCATTATTCTAGAGATGGAAGTCACTGCAAGCTACAACTGTGCAATGCCGGTCTACTCGGCACTAGAGAGTACTATGTTGTTTTGGTTTAGTTTGGTTTTGATTTCGTAGATTTAGGTTTTTGTTTCATTTTGTTCTGTGTACTATAAATAAACCCTTGATTTATTAAAATTTATTCCAGTCTTAAAACTTCTTTAAGTCCACCAGTGCTACCCAGGTGTATATGTGCATGCCTACATATTTACACACATAGGGGATGGACCAATAATATTTCTAAACATGTATGACAACAAATATAATTAAGACATTGCAATAAGGGACTAAATTGAAAGTAGAACAGGAATATCTGATTGCTACATGGTGCCAATTATATCACTGCATTGTTTCCTTACTGCAAGGCTGATAAGAATCTACAAGCCCCAGGAGCCCAAGGGATTTGAACATGCCTGATGGAAATTGGAAATCAATAGGAGTCTATAATCACAAGCAAATGGCATCATTTTCACTGGGGTAAAAGATGACAGGCATTGTAGAACTTGTACAGAAACAGTTACACAGGGGGCCAAGTGATGCCTTCTATCCTCACGTGTCTTGAGGCTTCCTACATTGCAAAAACCTTGGTTGGCTTTTTTTTTTTATTATTTGGTTAGTTGGTTGCTTGTTTATTTTTTTTTAACACAGTGCTTGCTTACAAGAGAAAAACAAGTTAATCTTTTATTTTAGACAACAGAAGAACGGCAAACCTTTGTATTCTATTTATGCTAATTAGATAATGAATATTTTTCTAAATTTACTGGAATGGGAAAGAATTCATTTTCTGCATTTGGTACTTCTATTTATGTGCACTACTGGTACAAACCATTCAAATGTTTACAGGAGCTAAGAGATAATTTAGTCTCCAGGGTCATTTCATTCTGTCCTCACTTAAGCAAAGTCTACCAATTCAACATGAGAATGAGAATTATTATCTACCAGGGGCCAAGCTATCCCAAACTTTTAACTTTGGTACAAAATAAATGCCTATTTTTGTCCCAATTGAAATCACAAAGGCTTTTCTTTTTCCTGATTTTTGTTTATCATTTGCTGTCTTCCATTTAAAACAGTCTTTGAATTCATTGGCTCTGGCAGAAAAACACAGAGCAGCAACACTAATATGCAGTCATTATGAAAGATATAAATGCATCTCCCCACAGTCGGGTAGGCAGTGCCCTCAATGATGACCTCCCTCAAATGACCAAAGAGATGTCACTCTTCAGACAACAGTGCCATAAAAAGATTTCCTAGACGCAAACCAAGACTGGCTGTAAAACATTCCTCTGTATCTTGTTTACTCTTTCAGCAAAAGTTAATGTGCTGAATTTCATAGTTGCCTAGATCAGTTTTCAAAAGACAGCACCTAGCCAAATGCCATTTCTAAAATTTTTGAAAATATAAAATGTGCTACAATACCATCAAGTCAGTGAAAAAGTGAATAAAAGCCACAAGTGCTACCCATGTGGGAAGACATGCCTACACTTGAGGACATTTTTGAAGTTAGGGTATTTGTCACATGAAGGTGGTATAAATAAGTATTTTTTTCTATACTTTAGGAATTAGTTTGTCATGTGAAGTATAGATTACTAGTCACCAATATCTTCAGTGCAAATAAAGGAGAAAAAAATGACTATAGCTACAAATTTCTACTCTCTCTGCATTTCTTTTTTTCAAGTAATTTAATTTGCTATTGGGAAATACTAGCTCAAAATAAACAACAAAAAATAGCTTGAATAGTATTTTACATGGATAACACAAAAATAAACATTTGTTTGCTGAAAGGTATACATTACTTTCCATAGTTTAATTTATGTCACGTGTTTTAGCATTTGAAGTTGTGCAGCATAATTTCTCCTGTAGAGAATGCTCCCTCCCTGTCATGGATTTAGAAGTATTTTCTCAAGTGTGCAAATTCTACAGGCACAAGGCTGGTGCTGAGCTTAAGCAGAAAGGACATCTACTTACAGAATACAAATTGGTACGAATCCAGGAACTTTTCTCCCTCGTCTTTCAGAACCGATTTGATTTCCTCATCTGGGTTTATTGTAGTATTCTCTCGCAAGAATTCTTGCCATACTTGTACTAGTTATTTGATGACTGTTTTTCTTCAAAAAGTTCCACTTGGAGAATCACATTTTCCAAATATGTGTGCATATCAGCAGTGTCATTTTTCTGGACTTTTTTTCTTTTGGGGGAAGAAGCTTCCTTTCATATCACATGTATCTTTGTTTTATGGTAATGAATAATAACATGTAAACTTCTAAAGCAATTAAATAAGAAAACAGATGGTCCTAATGGAAAGGCAAGAAAATAGGGCAGAAGATCGCTTCATATTTCAGTTCATCATTTTTGCCCAACGACAATCAAATTTCCTTGAGCATCCACAATAGACGCGAGCATCTCCACAGAGCTGAGTAAGCAAACCCAAAAGAGTATTTTGAATTAAATTTTTGACATTGCAAAAGGTGTATATTTCATAAGTGTAATTGCAAAATGAGAAATCACTTCAAAATGTCAAATAGAAAATAATATTTTTATTTCAACTACATTTTATTTAATGTTTATAATTTATCCTGATTTTATGAATCTGCTTGTGCAAGTTTGTAACTGTACATCTAAGCAAAGATTTACTACAATGAGCATTTAAAATACCATAAACTGGGCCTGGGATGTAGCTCAGTCATAAAAGGTATTGCCTTGTATGCAGGAGGACATGGGTTTAATCTCAAGATAGAAATAGAGATAGATAGATAGATAGATAGATAGATAGATAGAATAGCTTCCACAAACTGTTTTCATCCAGAACTTTGTCAGACATGCAAAATACTTCCAGTAGACAGCATTATCTTCAAACATGCTCTAAATTTCCATAAAACTGTACAATGTTATGCTTTCTGTTAAAACTTTTATAAGTTCTTGGGAAGCTTGTATCCAGAGCCTAATTCTGAATATGGCTGTTTTGGCTAGGAATGTTAAACTCTTTGCCAAAGAGTCTAACGAATTTCAGTTGAAACCTTGGCCAAAATAATTTTTTTTTGATTGCTTGTATGAAATACAGCCAACAAGGTAATACCATAAAACAGGACTCCATCACAAATACATAGTGACAGTTGTATGTGTGGTTTAGGCAAAAAAAATATGGTTTAATTTTGAGATGAATATAGTTTAAATAAATAATTCTGGGAAGGTATGCTAAATAATTTTTTAAGTAGTTTAAACACTACGTAAAAGGCAATACAAAAGGTAATCCAATTTTGATCTCTGAAGAAACAAACTAAATGCCTTTCAAAATAATAAGGGTGGTTGTCAATGGTTGAAATAGAGCTATATTGCTTAGAGTTGTGGATTTCATAAATTTTGCCAATAAACTCGATGGCTATATTTATCATATTTACAAAACCAACCACATTGAACAAAATATGATTTCCTACAATTACCGTTTTCTGTTTTATGTGCGTATGCAGACATAAAAACAATACAGTAGTTATTGATAATGAATTATATATTCTGGG
Organism: Dolichotis patagonum; assembly: GCA_004027295.1. Lineage (NCBI taxonomy): Eukaryota > Metazoa > Chordata > Mammalia > Rodentia > Caviidae > Dolichotis > Dolichotis patagonum. The sequence goes on along the minus strand of PVJX010000630.1, from coordinate 202,978 downwards.
ACCTTCTGGTTATTTGGAGGATTTCTTTCATAGTCATCCAATTATCAAATACCTTCTCTTCCCTTTTTTTTTTTTTTTTTTTTTTTGTACCAGGATTGAACTCACGACCTCACACTTGCCAAGCAGGCGCTTATACCACTAAGCTAACCTCCAGCCCTGACCTTCTCTTCCTTTTGTGGCTCTAATCAAGGATATTCCCCTTCTGTCTTTACCCTTTGCTGTCCTTTTCGTCTCACTGGTTCTGCAACATGCTTTCGCCTCTGCTCCGGCTCTCCTGCTGCCCAATGTATCTGTCCTCTCTGCTCCAACAGCTCCCCACTGCACGTCACTGACAGCATCATCTTCAGTACGTATTGTAGAGGGAGGACTTGCTATGGACCGTGGGGGTAGATGCTGTACTGGGGATTAAGGACTAAACCCTCCTGAAAGTAAGGGCTCCTCAGAGCCTCTGCACTATCATTCTCACAGCTCCAAGCTCCAAGCCCATCTCCTCCTCCTACTTTGCTGAAGACCACGGCTGTTGCTTTCTCTGATCGTACCTCTTGCTTCTCTCTCCAGGACACTGGGCAACCAGACAGACCAAGGTCTGAGCCTGAAGGTATCCAGTAGAAAGGGAACAAAGGGGTAGCCCTTGAGCAATGGAGGCCAAGAGACTCCAGACTGGTTGTGAATGGAAGATGAGGGTTTAGTATATCCTTAAATAACAGGGATACAATAAAGAAAATGTGGCACATATATAAAAAAGACTACAAGTCAATCATAAAAAGAAGGAAAGTTTGTCATCTCTGGTAACATGGACAGGACACTAGGTCATTAAGCTAAATGAAATAAACCAGGCATAGAATGGCAAGTGCCACATGATCTGACTCATGCATGGAAGGTAATATATATATATATATATATATATATATATAGAGAGAGAGAGAGAGAGAGAGAGAGAGAGAGAGAGTAAAATGATAGTTCCCAAAAGCCAGGAGGAGAGCATTGATGGAGGGAGAGGGAAAAGATGATCTAAATTGTGCTAAGTTATAGTCAGGTGGAAATCAGTTCCGGTGCTATTGTACAACCGAGTGACTGACTATCGACAGTAACAAGGTGCTATATACTTCAAAATGCTAGAGGAAAGCGTTGTAAATGTTGCCACCATAAAGCAATGTTAAACATCTGAGGAGATACCTACCACTACCCTGACTTAAACATTAAATGTACGCATGTATGCAAACATCACATGAACAGTATGTTTTAAATGTGTCCGTTAGAAAAATAAATTTTAAAATAATGAGCAGGATGACAAGGCCAGACCTGCCGCTAGAGCTCTTTGCCTGGGCCAAGGTGGGGCTGTGGGCACTTGCTGCCACTAAGAGAACAGATGAGGTTTCAAGGGTACGTGTGTGTCTGTATCTGGGAATGATACTTAGGAGCAGTGGGGTGAAAGTGTCCCTTCGACAGTTACTGCCCCACACTCAGCTCCCAGTAGGTGTTCCTTTTCTCCCTCTCTGCCTTCTGTCATAGTCTCTGGTCCTCAGAGATCCCGGCCAATGAAAAAGTGTAATCCCAACAGCACCTCACCCCCTCCTCTGTCCTGTCCTTTCCCCCTCATACCTTTGCTGCCCTGATCCTGGGCAGGACCCTCCATCCATTAGGGCCACATTCTCAGGGAGTCGCTCCCCCTCACTCCCTGGCCCTGTGCTGTTGCTGTGCGGCTTGCCTCTCTTCACAAACACTCGCCTGAGAGCCTCCTCCAGACCCGCAGAGCCCCTCATCTTCTCACCGGTCCTCCTGTCCCTGTACCTCCTTGGTCCTCTGTCCCCACCCAAAGGAAGCAGAAATTTGAATCATCTTCTTTTGTGCTGTACCCTTGTCCCCACCACACTACTCTGTCTAGTAAATTATGCTTTGTCCTATTGGGGATCTAAGATCCTAGTCTGAGTTCCTATTTCTGTGTATCAACTATATAGACCTTTTTAAAAAAAGCCTAGATTGAATTTTTTAACAGCTCAAAAGATGGGGGTTCAGTATGAAATTGAGTGGAATTTTTAAGCGGTTTACATATTTCTTATTGATATGCATCTGGAACAAATGTTAAAGTTTTCTATAGAAAAGTGCCTGGAAGGATTTCTTTCACATTAGAAGGTAAGTTTCAGGAGGGACCATATTTGTCTTATGCACTATTTCTGCTAGGTATAAAGTAGGCAGTTAATTATTACCTGTTAAATAACATGTGTGACTAGATAAACATATTTGCACGAATGCCACTATTGAGTTAGCTATTATCAAGCAGAAAGCACTGGGAAGTTTTGAGGCCAGGGAAGAAAATGTCCTGAGCACTGGTGGATAGGAGACAAAGGGGGAGCATGGAACAACCCCAGGAACATGGGGATATGCACTGCTGCACAGAGGTGTCAGAGGGACAATAACTTGTGTGGAAAGTGTCAGTAGCTGGCATGAGGCACATTAAGAAAGAATGCCAAAGGCAAGTGTGTTCTCCGCTTTATCAAAGTGATGGAAGGAAGGCTTGGAAATTACGACTACTAAAAAGAGACCTTTGAGTTTTAGCCTCTTAAAACAAGTACATGAGGAAACTTTGGTAGCTATTCAGAAGTCTATCTTTCCAGATGCAAACTTTTTCTTTTTGTCTCTTCTGATTTTTTTTATTGTTGTTGTTTTGTTTTTTCCCCCATTCCTCTTGTAAGTAAATATGAACTCAAAAGTTCACTGTCATGTACATACCTAGCACCTAGCTGGGCAGCTGGTGGCTAAGAAAGCTTACAGGAAAAACCAAGGATAAAAGTAAATAGGAAAAGCTTTTCAGTCTTGTCTCCATCCACCATTACTGGGCCAGAAACAAAATCTTTTTTGCCTGGCACCACTGACATTGTTACAGTCACTCCACCAACTGAGCTGGGACCCTCTCCAGACTTGTGGAAGGCTCTGTGCAGGCCGTGAAGTAATTTGGGAAAGAAGCCCCTACCATAGTATTCATTTCCCTGCTTCTAACAAACTAGGACCCTTCTCTTCTCTTACTGCCTTCCTCCTTCCAAGGGAAATTTACCAATTTCTATCTTCTTTTTGGTGAGAGCGTAACAAATGATCAAGTTACTCATAAGACAAGCTACAGCTTGCAATGAGGAGGAATTAAAAGGTCTCACGTATTTACCAACTGGCTCACCTGTAGCCCAGCATATGGGACTAGGAAAATCCTTCACTCTGCTGAAACAATCTAGCCTCCTGCCGAGAAAACCAACTCAGCCTGACAGCGCCTGGCTTAATTACTTCAAACTTAAAATAATTAGTAAGTTTCTCATTTTGCAACAGGAAAGCAGTTAGCACTGCTCAATAAAATAATTCATAGCCTACATAGCTTGCTGCGGCAAGCTTTTTTTTCCCAGTGTGGCTTCTGGTAATTTATCCGCTGCACATTAGAAATGATGTTTTCTTGCTGAACCTCTCACAGCAACATGAGTTCCAATCATTACATTTCTCCTGGAAAACCCAGTGTTCCTCAAAGGCAGCAGGGAGAGTCTTGATTCTCCTCCCACCCCTTACTGAATCTGAGTCATAGTCTTCATTGCAAATAGTCTGAGAAGACTTTCAGTGCCAAATCTAAATATTTGCTTAAAATAAATGTAGGCAGCGGGTATAGGGAGGAGGTTGAGTGAAGGGAGAAACTTATACCAAGTAAAGGAAATTCAAGAACAAAAAATAGTAATGAGATGCCATTTGGAGTCTTGCAGGTGCTGCTTAAGGTAATATGGGTGCACTAGGCAGAGTAGCTACTTGGTGAAACCATGTAGAAATAAGTTTGTTCCTCTGTATGCAAATTTCTTTCAAGAAGAGAGGTTTTATTTGAAAATGCATAAAGGAGAACAACTGAGAAAGTTTTGGTTTCTTAAAGGTCCTATTTTTTATAACTATCCTAAAAAGAGTTTATTATATTCTACATAGCTTATTTTTATGCCAAGGCTATTGGAAATTCTGTGGATGGCTGAAGAACAGAGCAGGGGAGAATGGTAGACAGTAATAAAAGGACAAACTGTGTGTCCCTGGTGAAAGCCAGGCCTTCACCGGGAACGAAGTAAAAGAAGCCTCTCATATCCTGTGAACTGATTCTCAAAATTAGTGCTTGCTGGAAAAGCACCTTCGAGCCTGTTAAAATGCTCAGCACCAGTCCATCTGTAGAAACTTGGTTGCAATAACTCCTCAATGAGACTTGGAATCTGCATCTTTAATGTAGACCCCACTGTCCTGATCATGGGTTCAGTGGTCCACACCTAGAGATACTGCCATTACCGGGAAACCAACACAGGAGGGCAGAGTTACCCTGAATAACCTAGGAACGCTGATCCCACTACCCCTGGGAGACAACTGAGATTAACAGTCACTACTCTCCAATGTTCTACAGCCAGAATGCCAGTTTTTTTGTGTGTGCCCCTTTCAATGAGATTAGCTGTGTGTCAGCAAGGAGGCAGACAGCAGCAATATTGGTAATGCTCACTGAAACTTGATTTGACTCAAAACCCATCTTGCTCCTGTGGAGGGGGAAGAATTCCATAAGTAATTAGGGTAAAGCTCTCCCCTTTTATTCCAAAGAATAATATTTTTTAAAATTATCATTAAATGTCGTGATGGATCCATAGACCTTTCCACAAGGAAAGGGGATTTTACTGACCCTTTGTTTGATGGAAATGTCATCTTCACAAGGGCTTAACTGAGGACTGTGACACAAACCCCTCATGGCCACAGCCATCACCATGGAAGCCACACCAGTAGGGGATTCATGAGGCTGTCCACACAGATGAGGAGTCCTACCGACAGGAGTCCTGCCTACACTACTGGTAGCAGAAAGACTGGAATACAACTTGGCATCATTTCAGACCTCATCCTAGGTTGTTGATAGTTTCCTTTATGATTAAACCTTAAAGTACCTACTCTTATCTAAAGAAGAAAGGTTTCTAGACTTTTGACAGATGTATGTATTAATAATAATGTTTGCCTACAGTTCTGCAGAGAACCAAATTTTATCCAAGATGTTAGCAAGAAACAGCTCAAGATGGGAGGCTAACTCTTTGCTGCGCTGTCTGTATGATTTGGACCATATCATTCACTTCTCTGGAGGACAGTTTCTTTATCTACAAAACAAGTATAGTAATATGACTTGGCTTATAACATTCTTATTGAATAAGATAGCTTGGTAGAATGCAACAGAGAGAGCTGTGATTTCTCAAGGTTCCTATTTTTGCTATCTACCCTAAAAAGATAGTAAATTCTGTCCTAAGTAAATTAATTTTAATGGCAAATTTGTTGGGAATTAAGTAAGGCTGTTAAAAAGAAGCAGGGTGGCGAGGGTGGGAGACAGCAGGAATGAAAGGTTTCCACCCTGCTTCAGGATAAAAGAAATTTTAAATTACTATTTATCTTCACTCCTCTACAAATCCAAGCTATCAGAACTTCACCTATATCTTTATCATTACAATCCCAGAACAGACCATGGCATGTGCTTTATGTTCCATAAATGCTTTTGGAATAGGGATAAAAGGAGGAATAAAGAAAGGTAAAAAGGAAGAAGACAGACAAGAAGGAAAGGAAAGAGACTTTGGAAGATAAGAACTAATTTCAAGGCAAAGAATGTGAAGTATTTAGAAACTGTACATTGGCCCAGGCTATGCTACAAATAATGGCTATAAACTCAAAAATGTCATTTGCATGTTCAAGAGAAATGCAAGGGTCTGTCCAGACTTCTTGTGTGATGCCAGCCTTTCAGAATGTGGCAGTGACACGCATCACTTCCATCCAGGCCCATTGACCAGAGCCCTTCCCCCGGCCTGAGCAACCTCAGGGGAGATGGAAATGGAGTCAGCTGTGTTCTTAGGGATGCACAAGGGCACACTGATAACATCTACTGCAGCATTCCGGGTACCAAAGCCCAAAGAAAGGCAATCGGGAAAGCAGGTAGGAAGGCACATCATGGACAGAACCAACAAAAATAAATGTGATAAGCGATCTTGGCTTTTTAGGGATTTTTTTCTTTACAACATCATGAGCTTTCAGTTGGTATCTGTTATGTTCAGGTGCATAAGAGAGCTATCAAAAAGACTAAGTCCTCTTTTTGCCTCTGTCTCTGTCTCTCTCGTTCTTTGTCTCTGTCTCTGTCTGTCTCTGTCTGTCTGTCTCTCTCTCTCTCTCTCATTTCTCATGCACTTGTACTAAAACACACATTGATTCCACCCACATTAACCTAGACCCTAGGAGGAGAAAGTGAGATCCAAATGTCTGATGATGTATAAAACTTGTTAAGACGCATTGAGAGATATTAGGGTATCCCTGACAAGTTAACTGCCCTAAGGAGCTTTCATTTTCATGCCAGTGGATAAATAAAGCATGGCAACTTTGAGTATGAATTACTAATTAACTTGGGTCAAGTTGTATATCTAGAAAAGCTCAATGATGATAGACTTATTCCTTTTGGTGAACTAAACACTTAATAGAATTAACCACACAATTAATTCTCTAAAATTTCTCAGTATCCAAATCTCACCAGAATAACCCAGATAGAATCAGCTCATAGTCTATCTCCAAAGTGTTATATAATTTCACTCCAAAGGATTCTTGTACTAGAACTAATTCTCTTTTTCTGGCCATATATTTCTAAGTAGCATAGGAGAATTTTTAATGCCTTCGGATTAACATTTTGTGGTCTGACTTCTTGCAAAATGTCTTAGCTAGCTTCACCACGGTGGAAAACAACTTTCTAAATCCTAGTGGCTTAAAATAATAAACATGTAACACATTGGCAGCTTCTGGTGCTTAGTTCAGTCTTCCATTTGCAGGACTCAGAGTAAGGTTAGGGTTATATTTCACCTTAGCAGTAGCTCCTGTTTGAGATACACCGTTTTCACAGCACAGGGAAAAAAGTGAGAGTGCTAACAAAAACATATACTACCGCTTAAATCTTCTCCTTAGCTGTAGCAAGAGTCATATCCACTTGTGGGCCTAGAATGGAGAAATATATTCCTCTCCCATAGCATACACTAGAAGTTACATGACTACAGGTAGGAAAATAAAATCATCTTATATAGAAAGGGGAGCAAATGTTTCAGAACAAAAAACAGTAAGTAACCAATACTGAATCTTTCTCATCTTAATATCCCTAGGGCCTTGCACAGGTGTCCAATGAATATTTATTACATTACATTGAATATTCATTGTATTGAATGAATATATCATTTCAATGTAAGTCAGTCATCTGAAAGAAAGAGTAGTTTATGATTATATCTATCACCTCTATTACCATCAAATAGTATTTTAATTAGCTATGTATGACTAGCATTTATCATATATTCTACATCCAACAATAGGTTTTATCTATAACTTTTAGTTTAACAGTCACCAAGAGAAAATAATAACAAATAATTTTAAAAGACTTTAGCTTATTTGCTCATCTAGTAACATGTAAACTCACAATTTCTGTTGAGAATACTGTTGATAACGCCAATGAAACCCTGAAAAAAGTAGAATTTGTTTTCTGAAACTTGTCTCTTAGATTTAAAAGAATATTTCTCCTACTAGAAATACTTTTAAGGGAAACACCAGAAATAATAGGTAGTGTGATGAATGACTCCCTTTCCATAATGAACTCAGAAATTACAAGTTGTCATGAATTTGTTGGTTTTGAAGGCAGTCACTGAAACAGTCGCAAGGTTGAAGTACAAAATGAAGATTGCTTGTTCAGCCTGCATGAGCTCAAAATATAATAAAAGTTTGGGATATGTTTGGACAAGGGTTGGTTATGCTGCTTTTGGATAAGAGTTCAGGCAAAATGAAATTCTGAGACTCTGCCAGCTACCTCTTAGGAATCTTGGGATAGAGGCTACGCTACAGTACACTTCACTATCACAGAAATCACTCATTTTAATTTGCATCCATTTCAGGAGTTGGTCACGGGCAAATTCACACATCTAGAAACTGGCTTTTCCTCAAAGATACCAGCATGCTACACATCACATTACAAGAATCAGGACTAATACCTTTATCCTGTAAAACAATGCAGTCCCCTCCTAATTGCAACTGGAAATTGTACCAAAGTTATCATTTGTGCTCAGTGAGTTTGTGAATTAATTCATTATGCTGTTAAAATCCCAGTGTCTCTTATCACCTGCGCTTTGAAGACTCTGGTTGCATTAACAGCGCTGCCCCTGTCAGCTGCCAGCCAACTGCAGGAGCTGGAGGCAGCTAAGAAGTGAATCCTTGAACTGAGAAATTCCACCTAGGGGAGGAGATGCAGCTTTGACTTGCAAACAGGGCCCAGGAACCCAGCAGAGCTATCTGGAGAACCACCTGAACCACTGATCCATAAAACCATCATGAAAGTCAATGTCTCCTCCAGCACAGATCAGAGCCAGGCTTAGATAAAAAGCTGTCGGTAATGATAACCCTGTTCTCTGACCGTGGACAAGACTAAGGGATCAATTGTGCCTTACTTTGAGGAAATCTCTTACAAACCCTAACCTGAAAATAGTAGTCAAATAAGCCAAGCAAGCCCCTTTTTTTGAAATCGCTTTCTAAATATATGTGACTTATACATTTAAAATTTGATGTTACCTTTGAGGGAAAAAGCCAGTATTGCTGATTAAAAGAATATTTATTTTTTGTGCCACCAGAAGCCTCATCCATTTACTTGGCTGCTAAGCTATAATTAATTTGCTAGTGTGAGCCGCCTGTCCTGAGATTTCCATGGAGCCACACTAGTCTTTCTCATTAAAATGAATCCTGAAGGCACTTTGTTATTGTTTAGTCTCAGAGAAATATTGACAGTGGTTTTCTTTTTCCCTTCATCTACATCATTGTTTTATAAACGCTACATGTAAAAGAATTTTTGCACACGTTTGAAGTATTTCTTATCAATAATTCATTCAGAATCACAAAGGAGCAAAATAGCTGGGTGGCTGAAACCACAGCAATGTTAGGAAAATCACATTTGCTTTTAAGTCATATGACTGAGTAAAAGCTTCCTAGAAGGAGTAGTAACATCCACAAGTCCATGCATTTCTCTTTGTACTCAATTCAGCTGTGCTTTTTAACTCAGCTTACTGGGTTGTTCCCCAGCATTCCCGATGATCGCACCAGGCTGTGGGCACTCTCGCCTCCATTTTTGTTTATTAAGATGCCCCTTGAAAGAGCAGAGCACCTGTGTAGTGTTTTAACTTTGCCTGAGGTCATGGATAATTATCTCTTAATATTGAGGTTGGGTTTGCCTTGTTTTTTGCTATGCCCCTTGGGAAAGGGATTATCCCTACTCTGATATTCAATGCATAACTGAAATAGTTACTGCTGCAAAATAAGGGTTAAGTCATAAGAATCATTTCAATCCTGCCATGAAGACTATTGAAGAACTTAAGAATAAAATTGAAACCTATTACACATTTTCCAAAGATATAATTTACACAGAACTCAGATATAAAAATTTAGACTCTTCATTTTATTCTTAGTGTCAGATGAAAGACCACACTATTTAATTATTCCAACTATAGGTTAGAAAAAATAGCCATTAGCCCTTTTGATAAAACATTCCTCTAGTGTATTCAATGATTTCAAAGTTAATGCCGGTGGTTTTCTATGTCTAGGCACAAGGTTTTAAAATCGTTGAACCTTATTTCTAAAGTCTACTTTGATACCATAATGTTAGAATGAGCATGGAGCAAACTAGAATTTATTTTCTTGAGGTTTTAATGTTTTTTTAGAAACTACAAAAAAGAAAATAAAAATATGGTTCAGGAACCCTGCTTATAAACTTAAACCTCAAATGTTATTTCTTGATAAACAAATAAACTGGTTTTAACTTCCTCTGGGAATTACAAGAATGAACATCCTTCTATGTTTACACATTATTTGAAGGCAATGAAATCTCATTTAACCTGAAAGAAATCTTCAATAGCACTTTAATTTCCTATTCACAACCAAACATAAAATTGTGCAAAGTAGTAATTTAGTTAGAAAACTAATCATACTTTTATAATAATTTAATTTTTACTTTTTTTGAGACAGGCTTTTGATACATAATTTAGACTAGTCTTCACAGCCTCAGACTCACTAGTTAGCAAGGCTGGCCTCAAGCTTGTGGTAGTCCTCCTGCCTCAGCTTCCTAAATACTAGGATTACAGATGTGTGTCACCACACTTGGCTCCTTCTTGCCTTCTACAAAATATCTTTCGGGCTTTTCTTTTTCACTTCTTAGAGTAATCAAAACTTTCTGGCTCATTTCATTTCACTTAATTGGGAAACAAACATTGAGAATATTCAGCAAGTACCTGCTAAAGAAAATGAAAGCCAGGCTGACTTTTCACAACTAAAGGCAGAAAGGGGAACTCATTCTTTCAGTGGTTCACCTAGGGCTGAGTTCTCAGCAATAGCAGCATCAGTTTTAAGAAAAGCAATGTTGCTCAGGCTGCGTTTCAACTTGTGGTTTTTCTCCATCTCCCAAAGTTCTGTGATTACAAGCATGCACCACCACACCCTGTCTCAAAATAATAAAAGCATTGAGAATGTAGGTTAGTGTGAAGGCCCTGGATTCATACTGGAAGAAGGGAAGAAGGAAGGAAGGAAGGAAGGAAGGAAGGAAGGAAGGAAGGAAGGAAGGAAGGAAGGAAGGGAAGAAGGGTGGTAGGGAGGGAGGAAGAAAAACAGGTGAGATTTTTCTCTACATCATGTATAGGATCATAAAAACTCAAAATCTTTACAAACTGAGAAACATGAATAGATTAAAACTATATTAACTCAAGAATAACAGAAATAAAGTATCAATCATCAGTGGTCTACAAAGTGAGCTAAACTACATACACATTACTTTTTGATAAGGTATTAGTCTGAGATAGGCAAATATTAATCACATTCTCTCATAGGATCTCACATGATAGCTATCATTCACTGAGTAACTACTGTAATTCAGATATTATTCTAAAGGTTATGTATACCAATGAGTTATATATGTAGCACACATTTGTAATTGTGCATATACATGTAAAATCATCAATCTTACACTAATCTTTGAGATTTGTATTTCTATCTCCATTTCCAGTAAGTAAAACCAAGATCCAAACTATTTTTTTTAGTCAAAGACAGTGGTACACAACTGTAATCCCAGCAATTTAGCAACCTAGAAAGACTCTGCCTCAAAAACAAAACAAAACAAACAAACAAACAAAACATAAAAAGCCCTAGGAATGCAGTTTAGTGCAAAGACTCTGGTTTCAATGTGGAAAAATAAAATTGTCCATAGCCAAAGTGGCAGGGCCTGGATTTCAGCCTATGTATGTCTGACTTAAAACCTATGTCCTTAATTATTACTAGGTAACAAGACTGTCAGAAATCTCAATAGTTAAGTGAAAAGACACATCCACAGAATATTCATAGGTATTATTAGTGTTTTGTCAGAGAAAGATCTCTTCTGCAAATTTTTACATTTGGCTTTACTTGGTTTAACTTTTTAAAATCATGAGCTTTATGATTTGCTTTCCAAATTTACATATGAGCAAATCTGAGAAGAACAAATAGCTATTATATTGAATTACTAAATCTATGTCGAGAAAGCTCATCACACAGGAATAATGGACCCAAATTAGACTGCTTTAATATAAAGGGAATGATTTATCTTTATCCTGGTCATAATAAAAAAATTCCACAAGCATTAGATATCATGATAAAGCTGCTTTCAAATCAATGGTTAGATGCTTGTTTAGGTGGGGGAAAGAGCTGTATCATTTATAACTATAACCATCAGGATATATATAAAATATGAAAGGTGTCCAGGATGTAAGGCAGCCTCTTATGGTGTTTAACTAGTTAGGAGTATATCAAGCTAAGCTGGAGACCCTTTTTGAAGTTATACACACATGAGCTCGTTTCTTCTGAGAACCCCATCAACCCCAGGTAACCCCATGGCTACCTGAATATGGTAGCAGGTCTGTTCAGCAGCTTTTGCCAATGTATTCTGAAAATGCTTCCTAAATGATGCTAGTACATTTCTCTATAAACTGTGTATCTATGCATTGTACTTACCCAGCTTTCTCCAATATTCCAAATAAATCCATTTATCTACATATACTAAGGCTAGGAAACAGCAGTTGTAAATATTACACAGTGGGAGAAAGACTTCAATATATCTTTTGCCTATAGTGGCCACAGTTCACTAATACATAAGCTTAAGTATTCTGGCATCTAATCAAAAAGTGAGAAACCAGGATTTAAAGTAAGCATTATAATAAAAGAATTTAAACACTAAGGTTTTAGAGCCAGACAGGTTTTGTTTTAATTTCTCCATTATTCTTTACTTGATTTTTGATGGTAAGCCCAGAGACCTTGGTGACCACGTCTTTCTAATCTTCAATTTTCTTGTCTATGAAAGGTGCAGCAAGTGTTTTTCAACCTGAATCTCTACTCTTCCAATTCTAATTATGAAATATTGAGTAGACATTTAAGCTCTCTGTGTATAAATTTTTTTCATTTACAAAAGGACACAACATTAATAGATCTTTCACAGAATTGAAGAAAATTTAAATTAATATATTCAAAATGCTTAAAAATATGGTTTACTATTGACTTTAATAAACCTTACCTATTATTTACTGTCTCTACATACTATTTCACAGGAATCATAAGAGTCTTAGCCTGTGGTGAGTTAAAAATCATTCTACTAATTGAAATCCAACAAAATGTTAGCCAATGTTTTCATTTTTATCACTCAATAGTCCAAAAAGCATTTGTGTAAATGTAAACTTAGAATATAATGACATTTTTTAGTTAATGTACAGTTATATCATTTGCGAGGCATATTTGGGAACTTGCAGTTAATCTCAGAATGTCTTGCTAAGAATTTGTGCATGTGTTTCAAATATACATGAAGACATGTACATTTGCAGGAGTATTCAGAAAAAAAGCAAAAATAATGAATTTCAAAGCAACTTTTTAAATGAACTTCATTTTTACACTTCCAATTGAGAAAGCAAACATTTGATTTTGTTTTTGTGTTTCTTTTCCAGGTCAAATTCAGAATTGTTTTTAAGTAACTTTACTTGGTAGAAGAAAGAAATCATTGGTACATGGACCGTAATACCTCAGAATGAGCTCCTTAAACCATATCCATCAGAGATTATTCAACAGCCATCACTAGCTGAATCATATTCTTAAAAACGTGGCTTCAAATTGTGCTTTTAAAGTGATGGTTGCTATTTTTTAAATTCTCAATTCATCCAAGATGAATTTCTCTTTGCCCACTGCTTAAATAAACCACATTTTCAGTTCATTTTTGGATACCCTTTAACATTGAAAAATGACTACATTACTTTTTCTGTTTTGCTTTCTCTTCTGTCTCACATACATAGCTTGCTGATATTTCATTGATGTAATTGAAATGCGTGGAAGCTAATATTATCAGGTTAGCTTATGTATAGAATGGCTTTTCTAAATGTACCAGAAGAAATTTTGTACCAAAAGTATTTTGAGAAGACTCTTTGCCTATATTTTATCATAGCACCCAACCAATGAAAAGTCATATCGCCTCAAAATATATTGGATTTACTGAACTGTGTCTTCAAAGAAAAGGTTGTTTTACGAAGGAAAGGAACTAGTTTTGCTTTTTTCTGATCAGAAGATTATCTGGTTTGAAGTGAACTGTTATCTCAAAATAAACGAGAAGCAGCAATAGAAGCTCAGTGAAAACCCAAGAGACAGTGCTTGCTTTGAACTGGAAGTGGAGGCAGCATTACACAATGTGTAAATGTCTGACAAGACTATCAGACAAAGGTCTCCTTCAGTGCTGTGAAGCATGGCAAATCTTCAGCCTATTAGATAGCCATCAAAGTTTCCAAAAAGAAAATTTGTTTTCACATGCCCTGGAGTATTGATGATACATTTAATTTCACTGGGACCAAAAAAATAAAGGAATGAAATTTTTAAAAATTGTTAGTTTCCAGTTATATAACTACAATTATATTTCTCTCAGTCACCTCCAAATAGATTTTTAAGAAGTAATCATTTGGTAATTGGGGAAGAAAGCAGATGTATAAAGGCTAGTCCTAAAAAGACCTACCTGAGTGAATAACTTAAAGCTAAGAGTAATTAAGAAACAAAAAGCTGTAAGAACTTTTTCTTAACTACACAAGTTAGATACTTAAGATGTTTAACCTGCCTTTAAAATAATTTCAATTACTCTGGGTTAACATATCCACAAAAAAGTAGAAATTCAAGCTACCATATACTGAAATTGGATCATGTCATTTAGAGTTGCCAACACTTACCAAAAGAATGAGTCTTATTCTTGAAAAGGAAGAAAAAAAAAAATCATAGCTACTCTAAACCTATATGTTCTACTTCTTCCTAATAGACACTCTAAAAGCCTGCCTTTCAAAGGGCTGAGGTTATCCCCCGGAGTTAGATCATGTGGTTTTAGAACAAAATGAAAAGTCTTTAAAATTGTCTTTCTTTTATAAAGGTAAAATTTCTATTGAAAAAAATAATCTTATGGCTCCTTCCCCCAAACCCAAAAGGGAGAAGTACCCTGAATGCACGAAATACTTCAAAACTGAAAAGAAAATAACTTTGAAATTTTCCCCAAATAACTTTATGAAGAAGGACTGTCATATAGAAAAGAATAATTTTTCTGCTCAAGGTAAAAAATACTCTATGATTGGGCTCAATTTAAACTTGGACTTCCAGCAACGTTTTTGCTTCAGGAAATAATATGTTAAAGAATGGAAAAGAAGCCAATTTAAGACATCAACATTTAATTCTAATTACTAAAATTATAATCATAGAACGGAGGAGTTCTAAAATTAGAGTCCAAAATAACTATTGAGCTGAACTCATCCTCAAAGGCAGTACTAAGCGTTTAATTAGGCTGTTTCTGCAAGGAAAAGGCTGGTAAATCAATATAATCTAATAAGCTTTTGGCCAGGGCAAAGGAAGAATGATCACAATTGCTTGCCATGTATTTACTCTTCAGGCCTTTTATGGGGCAAATTCCACTAAAGAACAATACAATCAAAGGGGATGGAGCAGAGAGAATTGTTTTAATGGAAGAATTTTGGCTTCAGGATACTATGTTATACACTGAAGATATATAAACCTTCTTTGGAAATTCTTCCTATTTATTTTGAGTTTCATAAGTTTGATAAATGGCTGCTTTTTCTCCAACCTATTAAACAGAAAGAGCAGGACGACCAGAACATTCATGGCTTTAAAGTATAGCACGTGAATCTCTGAAAATTAGCAAGTTTTCTGATTTGATGCGCTATAATACAAAGAGGATTTGGCTTACATTGCAACAAGAGGAAAATATCCTTAAATAAAGCATTTTGCCATTCCAAATCTCACTTTTATTTGTTTAAAACCAAAAAGCTGGATTAAATATTTCCTAAGAATGTGGAATATATATATATATATATATATATATATATATATATATATATAGTTGCTGTTGTTGTTGTTAAGGTAATTGCCTTACTTGGGTCATTCCAGTAGAAAGTTTCATCTACGGTTCACAGTGAGTTGGGTTTCAATTTGCTTAAATAGGAACCCTGGGCACCAGAGCTACCTCAGTCTAATACAGTCTCAATTATTTTAACAATGGAATGAAGAAAACTTTTGCTGTTTTTCCCATGTTCTGTAAAAGTAAAAGTAAATGGACAGAATTACAGATAGAGAAAGGCTAAACTGCCTCAACTCTGTCCCTTGCGCTTCTTATTTTCTCAGCTGAATCTTCCCATTTCTAATAGCCCCTCCCCCACCACACTGGCCTCTAGGAGCAGAGAACTCACTTTTCCTGGTTGTACTTCTTACATTACTCCATTGGGGTTACTACCACATGATGACAAATGGAGAACAAAGTCTCCCTGAGTGGCAGATACTGCATCTGGAGCCAGACTCACCTTAAATGACTCGATCCGTAATTTCTCGTCGCATCTGATTTGAAATATAATTCTAGATTTCCCAGTCTGAAACTGTACTTGTCAGAGACCTTCAGGGACTATCTCATCCAATTTCTCAAACTCCATTGAGCATAATAATTACTGAGTTACTTTCTTATGTTTGCAGCATACAATAATTATATTTGTGGTAGGGAATTGGTACATGCATAAAATACATTTTAATTCTTTTTTTTTCCATCTTCTTCTCCCTCCCTCCCTCCCTGCTCCTTCCAACTCTTAGTCCTCTTCTCATTTGCAAAAATTCTATCTTATTACTTCTTTCTTCAATGCTTTTTCTGCCTCCCCTTTTCCTCTTCTCCTTCCATTTCTTGTTTCCTCTTTTTAAAATGCATATTCATGGGTCTCACTTTCAGAAATTCTGATTTATTCAGTCTTCATTGGAACTCAGGAATATGCTTTCATAATAAGGCTTTCAGGGATATGCTTTTTAAAAAGAAGCTTCTGGGAGCTTTAGTTGTGTTCTTTGGGAAACTCTAGTTTAAAAAATCACAAGTATGAAAATCTCCTGAATTCTAATAATCTAGGTCAAATTTTTAAATTATTAGACCTATTATAAGACAGCACAAAATTGAGGAGTGAAAAATGACATGAGAATAAATGACACTGAATTATTTTTAAACTATGAGAATGTGGGAACACAATTAACTTATAAATCTCTTCTGAAAAGTTTAAATTTCAAGAGTTTTCCTTAAACTAAAATTCTTGTCCTAATTGGAGAGAGAGGACACTGTTATAAAGTCAAACACCAAAACCTCTACTAAGTAAATATACAGAAGGTCCCTGATACACCACAACTACATGTATTTTTCAACTCCCAAATTAAGACAATCTATAAAGAAATGTTCATTTATTAGCAACTTGTGTTTGACAGTTTATTTCATGTCAGCCTCCAGCTTTCCTTTGCAAGCTTATTTGCATAATGTGTTATTATGTCTAAATGGAAAACTAAATGCCTCCATGTGGTCTTTAAATGACAAGTGCTTGTCAGCTTCATGCAATATTCAGAAGTAATAGATCCAAATCACAACAGCACTCGCTGAGATGTTAAAGAAAAACTTGTTGTGTATTCTTCCTTGACAAATTTACACTTTGGTACAGAATTGTCAATTAGACATTCCATGTGTTAAACAGTTTAGCTCAACTGTGAAGGAATTTACTGTAGCTTTATTCTACTGTAGTCTAAGTAATTACAATTGACATTACAATTTTTCTATTAATTCAAAGTAACTCAGGGTGTGGTCTCCAAATGACCTTGGTAAGATATGGCCAAGAACTGTGTTTAATTGTTTTAAAATATGTGGAAGTTCATTATATGTTTTTAAGAACTCTGGAAAAACTAGTACGGAAATCCAAAATTAATTTGTCTTAACATTTGATGTTTCAGGATCAGCAAAACGTGGTATTTTTTATATTTAACAAGAAATACACTATTTTAAATGAGCTTTTATTGTATCAGCTTTTCCTCGTATTTATTTAGAGCTGTTCTTATTTTAATGTACTGATTCCACAGTAACATTAATCTAACATTAGCACCAATAACTGAAACTCCTTCCACATAACCCGCTGGAAAGAAGTCATTTTATCTCAAAGGACTTTTCAGTGGAAAGACAACGAAGCAGAGAATGCAGAACAAAACAGACATTCAGGCAGCTTCCTCCAGCTCCATGCCGTCTCCCTTCCCTCCCACACACATGCTGCTACAAAGAGAACTCAGGTCTGAAGTGGCAGCTGACCCTCCGGAGAATGGGTCCTGGAAGCTTCCAGTTAGAAACATGAAAAGATAATGGAGGTCTGAGATGCCTGGTATAGGGATCCTGGTCGGCTTCCAATAACACAGAGCAGCACTGACTCCCATGGGGAGACAAGATGGACCGGGACACTAAAGAAAAGGAAGAGAAGCGGGCTTGGTTTAATCTGTATCCAGCTCTCAGATCCCTCGATAAACTAATGACCAGCAATGAAACTAGAGAAGTGACAATGTGACTGATTTTTCCAGTGGATCCCTCAGGACTTAGTTGATTTGGGACTTTGAGTGATGAGAGTCTGCACACCAAGCGCCAGTTGGTGGGAAATGTGCTTTTGGGGATGTTTGACCCCATCCTGACCCTAGGAAGTTATGATGTGTTCAATAGGCTTTGTTTGGAAGGGCTGGAGACTGGTGATGGATGGCAAATGAGTGAGCAGAAGCTGACCTCAGAGCAACAACAAGGACCCAGTGAACCCAGATAATGGCCTATTGAAGTGAGTTCCTAAGAGACTTTAAAATGTAGTCACAGAGAAAGAATTTCAAGCAGCGGATTGAAAACTGAGCCATTGGAGAACTGTGGGATTCATGGGACACTGAATATAAAAGATACCTTAAAGTTATGCTACCCCGCTCCCATTCTTTTACAGGTAACAAAAAAGCAGAAAAATGAGTCATAAAATAGTATATCAGGCTTCTTAATACAAAATTGTACCTGGATTGAATCATGTAGCATTTAGACACCTGTGCTTTTATCATATTTTGTTCGAGAAAATATAAATCTATCCATTTGCTCTCCAAATCTTCAGTCAAAAATTAAAATACATTACATGGATAGGTAACAAGTCTAATCCTGTTTCATTTACTGTGCAAGATATTCTTGTCAATGTACACTGTCTTGTTACTTTTACTAATATTAATATTATTATCTATTGTAATTTTAGTATCAACAATAGTGGAACAAATGATGGTGAAACTGCCCTATTTGGAATAGACTTGAAGTCTTCTGATCATAGTACATACCTGTTTCAGTCTCCCTGTAGCAGAAAAAGAACATAAGACTTATTTACTTAAAATTTATCCAATAAATAAACATGTCTTGCTTAGCAACATATGTTTTCACTCATTCATTCAGCAAAAATATTGTTATAACTTGTTAGATGGCAGGCATTTTTCTAGAGAACTGGAGACACAGCAGTAAATAAAACACAAGACATTCCTATACTGATAGTGCTTATGCTATAGAGGGAGAGAGAGTGATTACACAAAATAATTCATGATGTAATCTCAGAGGTGGTTAAATACAGTGTAGAGAAATGAAGCTGACTAAGTGGGAGCTCTAGCCTATAATAGCTACTCATAGCTGGGGGGCAGAGCTAACTCACTGAAAAATAATACAGGACTAAACCTTTTTTGTTTATTTGCTTGTTTGTTTGAGATAGCATCTTACTAGTTACTAAATTCCTCAGGCTGGGCTTGAAATGGAAATCCTCCTTCCTCAGCCTCCTAGAGTGCTGGTATTAACAGGTGTGTGCTACTGCATTTCACACTGTGTGACTTGCAAAATACTAGTTCTTCAGAAAACAATAATTGTTTCGTGAAAAATCAAACTCTTATGGTTAAATAATTTTAATAAATCAAGTATTAAATAAATAAAATAAGTGTATTTCTATACAGTTCTTTATAGGATATGAAGTGCTAGAGCTGTACTATATAAGAAAATTATATTATTACACAGAGCATTTCTCTGTCTTGACTGTAGAACACATTGTACAAATCGTGAAAAGCATTTGGGAACAAAATACAGTATTGTAGATTTTCAGTTTGGAACTTTATATGTGCATATACTTTTTTTATTTTAAAGGGGGTAAAATTAAACACAACAAAACAGAACAGAATGGGACATAAGAAAGCATAAATCTCAAGCTAGATCAGCAGAGATCTTCACTATCTGTCATATTGTCTCTTGTTTTCTTCCAAATGGTTGGCCATATCTTTGCATATGGGGAGCTCATACTAAATAACTTAGCCAATCTTTTCACAAGATGTGTAGTTCACTGGCTCCCACCTGCTAAGCAGGGTGGGGGGAGAGACACAGGACAGGAGACAAGATGACATGAGATGTTTGATTCTCAGCCCACACACTGGAAGGCTCACAGCCACCCCCCAAAGAGGGGAGGAGTTCCTTGTTCTCCGGAACCCCAAGTCAACCACATAGTGCAGGTCCCAAGGCACCAGGGTCTCTCTCCTTCCAGCCGCCGAAAGTCTTTTAAAATTGGTACCGGGGATCGAACTTACAACCATGGGCTTGCAAGGCAGGCATTTATGCCTCTGAGTTAACTCCCCAGCCCTGTGTATGTACTTTTGCTATGCAAATACATCCTTAGTAACCCAAATATTCATTTTATTAACATAGTAGAGCCAATACTGTATCTTAAGAAGGGATTGAGGCATTTAACTTTGAATATTGGTATCTGAGGAACTACCTATTGCACATCTCCATAAAAATGACTAATACTCTTTTAAGTTATGAAACATGCATTCAAGTTGCAAAAGCATAAGACAGACATGGCAAAAAAGAAAAATGATTCATATAAAATATTTGTGTTTGTTTATGTCCCCCACTAGCCAGTATAGTGAAAAGATGCAAGCTAAACCTAGATGACACATAGCACACACAAATCATTATGTGAAAAAATATGAACAAACCAGTGAATGAACCAGGATATGACACAACATTCCACAGTACTATGCTTATTTTATTCTGTAGTTGATCCATTGCATGCTGTTTTTAATTATGGAGAGGAAGTTCATAGGTCATAAAATGAACTATGAAGTAAATAATCTAGTGACTGTTACGGTTTGTGTCCAGATGTCCCCCTAACCCTCACGCAGTTATGGAGGGAGGCTTTTCAGAGGTGTCTGCATCTAAAGTTTGTGATTGATTCATGATCCAACGCTAGGACTAAGGATGTGAGTAGTATACCTGCACTAGGGCAGGTAGGCTGCATACAATATAAGGGACAGTAAAAGGTTTGTTCCTCTCCTCTTTCGTTGCTTTTGCTGTCTTTTGCTGCCCTGAATATTCTTCTCTGCCAGGCCACTCTGCTTTGGAACCAGCTGATTATAAACTAAAACTTACACAAATTATAAGCTAAGTAAACCTTTCCTTCTTTAACTTTGGGTGTCAAGTATTTTGTCTCAACGATGAAAGAAAAGTAACTAAGGCAGTGGCTTTTAGTATATTCATAATGTTGTGCAATTATTACCTCTATCTATTTCAAAATATGTTCATCACTTCAAAAAGGAAAACTTACACCTCTTAAGCAGTTACTCTGTGTTATGATCTGAATCTAAAGCGTTCCCCACAGGCCCATGTGTTGAAGGCTTAGTCCGTAGTGGTTGGTATTTGGGAACTGGTGGAACTATTAAGGAATTAAGGCCTAGTAGGAGGAAATTAGGTTACTAGGGGGTGAGTCCCTTAAGTGTTACAGGCAGCTGAGTTAGAAAAGTTATAGGCAGTTAGATAGTGCTGGCCCTGGAAGAAATCAGTGCAGAAGACTAGATATCTTGTAACTATGTGGTGAGACAGATACCTCTCACTGCAGGATAGACCTCAAAACAAAAGACCAGACAAATACACCCACATCCTAAGGATAAACACCAGGGGTTGATATTCTAAATAGGTCTCTTTCACCCTGAGGAAACCAGAAAGAGTCACTAACCCAACCCCCTACAGACACAGCCCCTACTCTATATTCATGCCCATTGGCTATGTGATTCACTTCCACATTTGTCCCTGATTTAGTCAACTTTATCTGAACAATTATACTTGTAATCTTACTGGTTGACCATAGTTCTGTCCCCCTCATCTCACCTTTCAAGTTCCCATTTTTCCCCCACCTTGAACCCACCTCATCTTGTGGTTTTGCTCTATAGAAGTCCCTCTCAGACAGAAGCTTTCTTTCTCTCAGTAAACATATTCTGCTCTTAACCTCCGTGGTTCCTAAAATTCATTCTTTGGTTTTAGAGAACGTGAACTTGTACTGGACATCTATTAGGTTGGGAGTTTCTTTCTCCTATGTCATAAGGAGCTATTGAAACCCTGGCTATCTTCCTTCCCTCTCTTTGCTTACTAGTTGCCATGAGGTGAACAGTTTTGCTCTGCCCTGTACTCCATGCCATGACTTTCTGCCTCACCACAAGCCCAAAGGCAATGGAGCCAGCTGACCAAAAACTGAAACCTCTAAAGCTCTGAGCAAAATAAACCTTTACAAAATACCTCCTTACAGGTATTTTGTAATGGCAGCGTTTCCAAAAGTGCAGCTAACAACTGCACTTTTCATTTGTCTTTCCCTTCAGCCACTCAACCTCTAATTTTTTTTCTCCTCTATGTTTTTACGTATTCTGGCTATTTCATGAATGGAAACACACAATATGTGACCTTTTATGTCTGACTTCCAATATTTAGCATTTCTCATTATCAGTATTTTATTCTCTTTTATGGCTATTCTATGTCACATTTTGTTTATCAATGGACACTTGAAAGTTTTTTCCTTCTTTTGATTGTTATGCATAGAGCTACTATGAGGCTATGACCATGAATTTACAGTTCATGTATTTGAAAACCTCTGTTCTTTTATTTTTGGTATATACCTAGCCATGCATTTGCTATAGATTACCATTAGCCATATGTTCAGCGTTTAAATCTGCAACCTGTAAGGTTCTTTAAAACAAGAAAAGGGAAAAGAAGAAAAAAGAAAAACTTAGAACATGAAATCTTAGTTAAGTTCTGCTGTTGTCCCATTATAAAGAAGAAAACAGACACAGATAAGTCTGGGGCAAAATTTTTAAGTAGGTGCTTTTCTTTGAATTCACCTTCTCATAGGCATGAGGTCAGTATTCATTCACTCCAGTTTCATAATTCTGTATTGTTTCCCCCACCCCAACTTCACCAAATCTTTTCCTTATTTATATCTTATTGTGAATTTAAGTTATTGTGTTACTTATTTGTGTTATCTCTAACCTCACTAGCATAGAGTATCTTTGAGGGTGAGGACTTCCTCTGCAGATTGCTGTTTCAAGGGACTATAGACAATGACTGGCATATAATAAACAGTAAATGCCCATGGCCTAATTTCTCTACTTATGGACAACAATTAACTTGTACTTATTAAAAGAACTCCTGGCATCAATGAACTGTTGTGCTTGTGGACATAAGACATAGTTTTGGGGTTTGTTTTTGTTTTTGTTTCTTTGTATCGGGAATTGAACCCACAACCTTGTGCCTGACAGGAGGGTGCTTGTGTTGCTGACCTAAACTCCAGGCCCAAGGACACAGTTTTTTAAAGGGGGAAGAAATACTGAAATACTGCTATTGCCCAGGTAGCTTCATCCTCTATGTACAACCAAGTGGATACCACTGTCCCCTTGGGCAGCACAGCTGTCCAGCTTGCTCCTAACCACCTGCGGCAGTGAGTTGCAAAGCTTGGAATCTTCTAGGTTTGTTTTTAAAGAGAAAATGAGGTAGCCTGCTATTCTCTAAAGTGACAGTGATTTATATGTGTAGCTCCCCAGGTATCAAAGAGAAAATGAACCCCAGGATGTCTGAAGCTAACAGAAATAAAAAGCTTTCTAATGCATCTGTACATAAGCTACCAACCAGATTTAATTACCTGGAGAGATAGCAATCACTCTGTTTCTCAAGGTAAGAGAAAAGTGAAAGGTAATAGAAAATTGTATAAATACTGCTGTTCATTTTTTAATCTACTGTAAAACTGGGGAGAGAACAAATACAATCCTTCACCCTTCTTGGACATCCTTATTTGGGAATAATTATGCCTGCAGGGATTGGTTACAACCTTCAAGGCAACTGTGGTGGATTTTAGTGGTTGATAAGGTCCAGTGGTAATAAAATGAAGCAGGACCCTCAAGACAACTTGGTGGGGGGCAATTATGACCCATTACTGTGTGAATCACACACTGTGATTAAACTCGTAGGAGGCACTCAGCATCCGCACTTGTTGTGAAAAGGGTCCTGATTAGCATTTGTACTATGCATTTTGGTAATCAGAAATCATTATAGAGAATGCAACATTAAATGAAGGGATATGGCAATCTCCCATGCATTAAATAGACTAATTTTTGAAAAGAAATGACTTTATATCTAAAGCAAATAACATCATTTCTTTTCCTGCAAAGCATTAACACTTGGTCAGATGCTCTCTCCTATAGCTCTATAAATTAACGAATACTCCACTCCATGATAGAGGTTGTTTTCAGTTGAATGTTGATATCTAACAGCTATTTTTGCTATATGTCTTTAGTCTTGTAGAGAGCTAAATGATGAATTAAACTAGCCAGAGATAGAAAGGGCAAGTTTCGAATTCTTAAATAACTCAACAAATTAGGTCAAGATTCAGGAAAGCTTCTGACAGAGGCATCAGAAATATTCTTCATTCTGTGAAGTATTAACAGGGATGAAAGTTGCTGATATAATATTTTTGGCATATTTTGACAACTTTAAGAGATCTGGATCTACCCTTTGTATTAAAGTTTTAAACAACTTAATTGTATCAAACCATTTTGTATATGAACTTAAAAGACTTTTGAATATTTTTATAAGTAAACACACTCTGAAAAGTCCTTTTTGCAGTCAGATTCCCTCCCACAAGTATCCAATTCCATTTATTTTAATTATATAGATTCCCTTGTTAAGTGTTCAGAAAAAGAGGCAGTCTCAAGAATTGAATAGGACAGTCAAACTGCATTTGCTTAAAAGAAATTTTAAACACTTAACTGTTAGCAGGGAAAATTTGAACTACTAATTAAATGACCATTTACTCATTATTTGATAGCATATGATTAAAAGAACTACTAACTTTGACTATAGTGTTACCAGATTAATTTACTTAAATTGTCATTACTGAATTTTAATATCTTTTCTCCAGAAATCATTTGGATTGATTAACCAAACAGCTAATGTTGGCCAGAAAGAAAGTAATTAGCACTTATTTAAGGTGCATCAGATAATAACTAAATAGGGAAATTTATTAACACATTATAAGATCAAAATATGATGGTTATTCAAAATTTCCCTTGCTTTGCTTCAACTGATATTATTATAAAATTATTCTGTAATGTAAAAGCTTATGAAAATGAATTTAGTACCATATCGACAATTATAATATTTGTGTTTTCATGGGGCTATTAATACCAACCCATCAGCCTGTCATTACTCCAATGTATTTTTGTTCTATTCATGTCATGTGTCTCTGTCCAACTTGGTGTGCAGAAGCTGTCTAGCTTTAGGATGTGGGCAGTCAGTAAAACAAAAGGTTGGTGGCATAATCCAATACTGAGGTGCCAGAGGTTTGAGAAAGAATGGAGGATAAGCAAAAGAGAACAACCAGTGAGTTCCATTACTCACTATACGTAGTGTGATCAAAAGATATGGTTAATGTCCAAATGAACCACAGTAAAAGATAGACTGCCATTTGTCCCCTTCAAAAGATTCCTTCTTGCTTTGAAAATACTATCTCATGGTTCTTAGCATTATGTATTTTTCTGTAGTAAATTTTAAAAATTTAAATATCATGATATTTTTGATCACCCTTGTACATTGCTTTGCATTGTAACATAATTCAACATTTTAAAAGTCACATTTTAAAAAGGTAAAATAACACTAGATCTTAAGAATGCAACATAGAACCTATGAATGTAGTCATGTTAACAACAGTGATGGCCATGCCGGTGATTCTCAAATTCACCTGATTCAGAAATTCCATTGGTTCCATATTCAACGCAAGTATAATGAAGCTTATCATTTGGGCTCATAGAATGACAATGCTAAGCTGAAATTGTCAGACAAAAAAGCTGTACGTTTTACTCAACAGGAAAAAAATTACCTTTTTTCCCTTGGAAAGGTCTTGTTTAGCATTATTATATAACAGAGGTTTCACTGATGATGTGTCTTTGGGTTAAAATGTTTTGCTGAGGTTAAGTGAAGAAATATATAGGAACATGGAATTATCTGTTTATTTGTGTAAAGCAAGATATAAATAGAATATTTTCAACGTTAGGATATACAGGAAAACCAGAAGACAAATTACAGCAGAACCATCGGGGATGGGTTAAAATCGGAAAGAAGATCGTCCAATACTCATGTGCTTATGATTGTCTGGGATAATAGAGATCTCCCAAGCTTTCTGAGCAGAAAGATAAAAATTAATATTTACTTACTGAATATGGCAGAGCTAGACATTAATCTGGGTAGTATGAGCTTATGAAGAATAAATAAAGTTTTTCCTTTAAAGGAGCTTGTAACATGAACCCATGTGTAACATGAACCCATGTGTAACATGACCGTGCCAAAATAGATCCTATCTTTTGATCTTGCCCAATATTTTGCCCATTCCATGTCTGGTAATATGCTAAGTGTTTTTCTATGGGTTAATTCCTTTAGTACACTCAATTCTGTGAGTTCATTGTCTCCTTTTTACAAATAAAATTTAAAATTTTTAAATTGCTTAAATCTGAAATCTCAAGGTCACATCCTTAGCCAACATTGGGCCAGATCTTCAGATATGTCACTGCTCTCTACATTCTAAATCAGTCTATTTCCATGAGGCTTCTTCAGCCTCTCATGCTCCAGAATATATTTTAGAAAAGAGTTGGCTGCATAAATCTGAAAGAGTTAGCACTGGTCCTAAAACATTAGTCATCTAAAGAGATTGCTCAGATCTTTAGATCCAGCGATGTCTCTGATATGGAATGGCAGAAATGGTCTTCCCCCAGACCAGCAGCTAGTAGGTGACTGACCTTTTCTGCTATGCATGTCTCATGTACCTGAGCCTGCACTAGAGTGTGTGCCTTGAGCCATTTTTCTCTGCTCTTGAAGGACATGGAAACCTTATCCAGACCCCAACCTCTGCTGAGTGTCAGGCCCATTCAGCAGCTCTCTTCCCAGGGTCTTGCTAGATCTCCCACTTTGGACCACCTACTTGTCATGCACCAACCTTGTGAAGATGGTACAGAGGCAAATTCATCTCTTCACCTACCTCCTACCAATGTTGTTGTACCATTACCTTGAGAAAAAGGGGCATGAGCAGAATTTTTAGGTGTGTATGATGTGTTTGTGTGTACCCACATGTACTTCTCCAACCTGAACACTTGTAGTCTCCCAAATGTATGCCATGTTTTATCATCTCCTTGGAAAGTCATTAATTGAGACAGACTAATCTATAAACCCTGGCTTTTAATACTGGTTCAGCTATTTATTAATCATACAGTCTCAAGGAAATTACATACTCTCTATGTGCCTTAATTTCCTTACCTGTAAAGTGGGTTTTAGCCCAGCTCCTTCCTCCTTAAAGTTATGGAAAGAATTTAATAATTTTAAAATGATAAGGTGTTCAAAGAAGTACCTGGCATGTGGCAATACAGGAGTTGGTTACTATTCTTTTCTCCTCTCTCATCTTCTATTCATTTCCTACCAGGACCAAAGGCTTTGGACTCTATTTCCTCTACATTACATCTCTCTTATCCCTGAGGCAGGATACTTGGGTTCTCCTAAGTGCAATAAGATTTATCTCTGTATTAAAAAGCAAATTCTACCTTTTAAACATTCCGTTCTTGGCCCTTGATGTCCATCTTGACACAGTACAACTCTTAAAATTATGGCTTCCTACCAAGTCCTATTTGGTAACCATAGCTGAATACTAAACTTTTTTGTCATTCCCATTCTAGTACCACCAAATCCCCTTTTGAAGACAGATAAATACCTTGGAGGGACAGGATCAGTCAATAAAAATATTTTGGAAGCATATATCTCATTGTATTTTGAATTATAATTCCCATTATACATCTCTTGTGTTATTTAAGATCCTTTAAAAGAAGGATCTTATCAATATTAAATGCACATTAGAATTACCACTGAAGCTTTCAAATAGGACTTTCTAATACCTATCCAAATTTGCTAATTTAGAATCCTCAAAGAAAAGAGAGGAGATAATTCTAGTATTATAAGATTAAAGGCACTGCTGCTCATTAATAGAATAGTGCATAAAAATACATGAATTGGGAAATACTGGATCTATCGTCTGCTTCTCACCCTACTTATTAGCTGAGTACTATTGTTGAAATTTATTTCACTTCCATAAATCTCATTTTTTCATATAAAAATAGGAATAAAAGAACTGGAGAAGAAAGATCTCTTTTTACCTATTGGGAAGTTCACGTCTGAGGCCCCTATAACCAAAGATAGATTAATAATGTACAAACTTATTTAATGTAAATTTTATGTGACACAGAAGTCTT
Organism: Dolichotis patagonum; assembly: GCA_004027295.1. Lineage (NCBI taxonomy): Eukaryota > Metazoa > Chordata > Mammalia > Rodentia > Caviidae > Dolichotis > Dolichotis patagonum. Next base: position 174,940 of record PVJX010000630.1, on the reverse strand, counting down.
CTAAAATGAAGGCCCAGAGAAATGAAGGAACCATACGTTTTTATGCAAACTGATGAAAAGTTGACAGGAAGAGTATGATCTAATGGCAATAAGCTGCAAGGAATTTACCAAGACCTGTTTGTTCAGATTCTTCTTGGTGTTCCTGTTTTTTCAGAAGTAATGATGTTTCCTGCCCCTGAATATAGAAAGGGTACCTTTGGGATGAGGATCTTGTGATCTATTTTGGGGTAAGGTCAAAAAATTTCTTTTCTGTTTTATGGCCTGCTTCGGGGAAGAATTAGCAAAAGAAAATTCCAAGCAACCTTTCTGCTTCTGCTGTTTCCCCAAATGCCAAGGTACACATTTTTGATACCATGTTTTGAACTCCATCAATAATAACTGCTTTACAAGGTTGCTTGGAGGATACACAGTCATAATGCAAACACAAGTATGGTACCTAATAAGTACTCAATACATGGAATTATAATTAGCATTACCACTTATAGATGATAAATTCTCAGAACAATTATGAAAACTTACCACAGTTATAATCTATAGTTGATATATAACAGAGCCAATTCATGAATTGCAGCACCTCTGACCATAAAGTCATGAAATAATATATAATAAATTAGGATTTAGGCTCAAGGATATCTAATTTTAAACTCATATGCATTCCACTCTTCATATTGTTTATTAAATTCAGGTAGCATAAAAGAAAGCTGGGTAGATAGAAGTGCCATGAAAGAAGAAATAACCGAATCCGGGCATGGTAGTACATGACTATAATCACAGCAGTCAGGAGTCTGAGGCAGGAGGGTCACTGTGAGCTTGAGGACAGCCTGGGCTACATAGTGAGAACCTGTCTCAAAACAAGAAGAAAAAGCTAATAGCTTTCCATCTGGTTATGGTTTAGATCTTACACATAATAAAATCAAACAAAACAGGATAAAACCATTCCAACTGATGAGTGAAAACATTATAAGGCTTCAAAGCAATGTAATGTGGAATCATGATTACCATAAAATCTTACGTACTCTTAACATTTCTTACACTAGGGAGACTATACGGTGTTTATACATGTGAGTTTTATTTCTTTCACTCATGAATATGGTCTCAAGTTGTACCCATTTATTTATCAATATCTCAATGTGATCATTCTTTATAGATGAGTAGTACTCCATTGTATAAAAATGCCACAACTTTTTTTATCCATTCCTCAGTTGATGGGCACTTAGCTTTTTTTCAAGATCTGGCTATTACAAATTGTGCTGCTATGAACATGGGTGTACATATATCACTGTGGTATGATGTTTTCAGATCTTCTGGGAATGTGCCTAGAAGTGGAATAGCTGGGTCAAATGGGACTTCCAATCCCAGCTTTCTGAGAAATCTCCAAACTGACCTCCACAGTGGTTGCACCAGTCTGCACTCCCACCAACAGTGCAGAAGAGTTCCTTTTTCCCCATAGCATCTCCAGCATTTGTTCTTGGTAGTTTTCTTGATCCTGGCCATTCTTTCTGGAGTGAGATGGAATCTCAGTGTGGTTTTAATTTGCATTTCTCTCATGACTAATGATGATGAACATTTTTTCATGTATTTATTTGCCATTTATATTTCTTCATCTGAGAACTGTGTGTTCATCTCAGATACCCATTTTTGTACCGTGTCTTTGAATTTCAGGGGTCTGATTTTTTTAAATTCTATTTTCATTCATAATATAAGAAAATATCTTGAAACATTTATAAATAACAGTTTTTATGACTCCTCATAGAGTCATTGTTCAACATCATGTACTAAATCAATTAATCCAAGGACAAAAACAAAAAAACCTGGGTGACACGGGTGTGTTTCTTTATTGAAAACTTTTGTACAGCCTCCTCTAAATAGGTACGGTTTACATCTTCCTTGTTTTTTATATCCATCTTTTGTTCTTGGGAACTCTGGGTAGGGTGGACAGAACCCTTATTTTGGAAAAGCTCAGGAAAAGAAGAACATCATCTCTCCCTGAGAGGCGGAAGTATGATGACGGGGGCTTCCAATCTGAGCTGAAGATCCTATCTCACTGAGTGTTCCCCGTTTCCCTTATTGAGACAGGTTCTGTCAAAGCTGTGGCTGTTCAAGGGTGCAGAACGTGACCCCCACAGAACACAGAAAATTCCCAGACAAAGTGAAATTTCAGGTAATTTCTTTCAAGTTAGAAAAGTAACAAAAACATGTGGCTGATAAAGAGGCTCTCACACGGAATTGGAGCCACTAATCTCTGAGACGCAAGTGAACAAAAAATATTATTTTTTTAAAAATCCAATATCCTGTTAGCAAAGGAGAAAACATTCACATGTGTGACAATGATAGATATGTAAATATTCAGAATTTCAATTATTGAAAATATATGCATTTATGGAATATAGTAACTATTAGATCCAAGACTATGTACTAGATATTGTATGGTATAAAAAGACACTTATTAAAGACAGTTGTTAAACTGTCTTTGTCCTCAAAATACTTGCAGTCTAGGGGCTGAGGGTTTAGCTTGGCAGCTCAAGTGCCTGCCTGGTAAGCACAAGGTCCTGAGTTCTATCCACTGTACAAAAAAAAAAAAAAAAAAAAAAAAAAAAAAAAAAACCTTTTAGTCTAGAAAGGGAAAGACTTCCAGGCATGTTGATGCATGCCTGTAATCTCAGCATTCAGGAGACTGAGGCAGGAGAATTGCTGTGAGTTCAAGACCAGCCAGGACTGCAAAGTGAGCTCAAGGCCAGCCTGAACTGCATAGTAAGACCCTATCTCAAAAAGACAATCAATCAATCAATCAATCAATCAATAAAGGGAAAGACCAAGCATACAGGGTAGAATTATCTATATTTTCCTCAGTGTAGAGACATGCAGACCCCTTCAACTTTATCATCCCTTAACTTCCATGTCTGGAACAAAAGCCCCAACTCAATATCCAAAATTTCCTTCTTCAAAATCCTTCCTTGATTTCCAAAATACAAAGTCATGCTCTGCTTGATATTCTTTTTATCCCTAATTTTTTTATTTAAAGAAAGAAAGAAAATTAAAGAAAAAACCAAAATAAAAAAGAGAAAAAAGTAGAATGATACAGATTTAAAAAAAATTAACATCATAAAATCACTAGTTGATACATTACATATTGTCATCCTAAAAATAGTTGTTAAAGTTATAAAATCAAAGCATAAAAAGTGGCTAGACACTCAAACATTGAAAGTGAAAACTCTTCTGTTCAATGATCTAACAGAAATTTAGTAATATGGTCATCTATCTTACACACTATACATACTGTTATATCCTTTAGAGCACTTTCCTTCCCTTTCACTTTTACAATATCTATGATACTTTTTGGATCCCATTATTCATCAGTTCTTATTATTTTCTACACTAGAGAGACAACGTAATATTTAACAATGTGAGTCTTGTTTATTTCACTAATGAGGATATTCCCAAGTTGCCTCCATTTACCTATAAAGGCCTCAAGCACATCCTTTTTTATAGCTGAGTAATATTCCATTGCAAAAAAAAATACATTTTTTTCATCCACTCTGAGCTTGATGGGCATTTTGGTTGTTTCCAAGATTTAGCTATTACAAATTGTGCTCCTATGAACATGGGTACACATCTATCACTGTGACATGACCTTTTTAATTTTTCTGGGAAATTACCCAGGAGGGGAATAGCTAGATTGAATGGAACTTTCTACTCTTTTAACCATTTGTATTTACTTCTCCCAAAGCATTCATTTGTAATATTGTCATGTCTTTCACTCCCTTTACATTTCTACAATAAAAGCATGAGCTCTTTAAGTCATATTTATCCTCTGAATAATACTTTCTCTCTGTAACCCATAGAGGCCTTTCCGCTCACCCCCCAGTGTAGGAGCTCAGAGTAACTGTTGTGTAGATGAATGTGCAGAAGAAATAGTAATGGATGAGTACAGATTATTCTACCCAATGGATGGCTCTGTCTTTGTCATATTCTGCTTATATATCAGTGTCATTTTACTTCCACCTCAGGTTTTTCTAATTTCTGCATTTCCCCTAGCTGGATTGTTTTAGTTGACCAAGTAGAGAAGGACATGCAAGCTGCTCTCCAAAACTTTATCCAGCAACAAAATTGAAGCAAAAATGACTTTACAAAACTGGAATGAGTGTGCACTAGGTAAGTTCCTGACTACTCCCAGCTTTTAAATGATTCACAGTGGTTAGGATACTCGCCTTCCCCAAATGGAGGATCTCACCAAGGCACTGTGTTTAAAGCTTCAATTTCAAGCCAAAAAGAATTAAAGTGCTCAAATTTCAACCTTGGTTAGCTTGACACCCTGTCTGCCCAAATGTTTTGGCTATTCACTGAATAGCTTGCACAGCCATTGTGGTTACCATGGAGCCCCATGGGAGACTGAATGCCACTTAATCTTCTAAATCCCTGTTAAAGGGTTTTATCCCACTCTTTCTGCTTCCTCCAACAACAACAAAAAAATTTGAATGGTGGCAGTCAGTAGGTATCTCAGAATAAGCTATTGATTTTCAATTTCTCAATTTGTAAAACAAGTGATTTCTTATTGCATAACATTTGCCAAGAATCTCACTAGTGTTTAGGGCTCTCAGTCTATAAAATACATTGAAATTCTTAGAATTAAAGCAATCTGTCATGTCTAATTTGAAAAAAGAAGTTTCACTTAAAATATCTGTGATGAAACACAGATAGTTTTTGGTAACTGCTAAATGTATTTCTTAAAAAAAAACCTAAAAAACAAAAATTAAAACAAGAACACTTTAAAAAGAAACAAATTAGAAAAAAGAAAAAAACTTTGATTTCCTTCCCTCTGGATTAGAAAGGACAATTTTGTGTTGCTATCCCAGTTCCTCCTTTTGCTTAATCATTGGTTCATCTTTAATTTATTAGGCAGCAGTTTCCCCAGAGATCTAACCAACTGTTATTTTTGTGTATTTTTAGATTTATAATTATTCCTCCATATTTTAAAAAATATTATTCACACATAAACCAATAAGAAATGTCATATTGGTACACAACTGAGCTTTATGGGAGAATTCTGTCCCTAAAAACAGTTTAAACAAATGGTTTGTAGGAGGGTATGTTTACCCTCTATTATGTTAACATCAGAATGCTGAGACATTTTCCTCGATAACTCACCAGAAATCCATCATCCATGCGTGGATCCAAAGGTTTTAAAATACATTTATTTCAAAATATTGTTGAAATAATTTAAAGTCATTTTGTTTCAATTAAAATTCAGTTTAATTTCAGTTACCCATGGTCAACTATGGTCAAAAAATATTTAAATGGCAAATTCCAGAAATAATTCATTAAATTGCTCTCTATTCAAACTAGTATAATGCAGTCACACACCATCCTATGCCATATCTCCCAGGACATGAATCATTCCTTGTTTCATCTATGTTGTCTCCCAGGACATGAATCATTCCTTGTTTCATCTATGTTGTATACCCTACCCACTCACTAATCACTTGGTTGTCATCAGTATAATCTGATCAATAATCTCAGTATGACAATGCTTGTGTTTAAACAAAACTTACGTACTAACTTTCTATTTCACAATGCCTCCGTCATTCCCCTCTCTTTACCTCATCATATAGGCAATGTATCATCTCATATTATGAGAAAGATAAGTACAGCAGTGAGACATTTTAAGAGACAGAAACACCTTTTATAATGGTATATTATAATTGTTCTATTAGTTATTACTGCTACTCTCTTTGTGACTAATTTATAAACAAAACTATATTACATGTATGCAGCATGCATAAGAAAAAGAGCAGTATGTGGAGTTTTTGTATGATCCAGTTTCAGACATCCACTGGTGGTCTTAGGGTATGTTTCCCACAAATGAAGTAGGTCTCCCATGCACTGAGTGTTGAAAGTACATATTTCCATAATTGAAACATCCATTATGCAATGTTCCAGTGCTATTTACTTGTTCTTATGTTTTTCTTCTTTTAAATCTCAAAGGAGGCTCTGATTCTAGTTCCACAGAAGTCAGTAAGCAAGTCCTTTTCAGTCTCTTATTGTCATACATTTTGACTAAAGCCCTTCACTCTAAGCTTTCCACAGTCACTCTATGAATTTTAATTAATTAATTAATTTACTGGGAATTTAATTCAGGACCTTGTGTTCACCAGACAGGTGCTTGTGCTGCTGAGCTACATCCCCGATCCCCTGCTGGGGACTTTTGGCCAGTTCTATCTTGAGAATCAAGGGCAAAAGGTATAGCTTAATGATTTTAAAATTTTTGAGTTTGGCAAGAAAGGAAATTCTGATAGTGTTAGGTTTCAAAGATGGAGTAGAGGAGGAGTTAATTTCTGAAAATATTAACATTAAGGAGAAGCCAAGTAGTTTACAACAGGACAATAGGAAAAATGCACTGAGGGAGTAGCAGGAACCAGCAAGGTCACACCATTCACAGGCTCAACATTGCGAAAGTTAATAACTTGCTTTGAGAAGAGACCCCTGGAGCACTCAGTTGGAGAAAGGCTGATTAGGGAATTGATTTCTTAAGATTCAGTTCACCTACTCAGCCATTCAGGTGTCTGGAGGCCTGTATAGCCTTGGTACAAAAGAACTCAGCTATCACACCAGGAAGTGGAAAACCTTGGCCTCATCCACATGGTGCTGCTTTTGTCTGCCCATAGATTGCAAGAGTTTTGGGGACAGAGAAACTTCCATCCAAATTTCAGAAGAAGGTCTAGAAGAACAAGCAATGTGTCCCTGATAGGGAATGAAGTGAATGAAGCTGTGACAGTAGAGTCAAAAGTGCAGTGGAGACCCCAGGATGTTGGAAAAGCCAGGAACATGGAGCATGTGATGAAAGTCACAAGGACTGAACAAAGCCAGCTCAAGAGAAAAACCAGGAGAACTACAACCACTGACAGTGCTGTAGACACAGGGCCACCCAAGCCCCTTGAAGTTCACATTTCACCACAACTTGCCATGGGTACTAGAGGTGGAACCATAGGAATTAATGTTTGCCTCAGTCTTGCTTTGGTCCCATTCCTTTCTCTTGCCCTATTTCTCCTTTTTGAAATGGAAACATTTAACCTGTGCCTTTGTATGTCAGCATTGTTTAATTTTCTTTTGATTTTTACAGTGGCTCAGAGCTGAGTTTGTCTTAAATCTCAGAGAAGACTTTGACCTTGGACTTTCAGCAATGCTGAGACAGGATTTTGGTGACTCTTACAGATGGATTAAATGCATTTAGTACAAAAGGATATGCATGCGTCTTTTGGGGATCAGGAACAGAATGTTAGGGTTTATATCCATATGTCCACTTAAACCTTCATATGCTTATAGGTAGGACTTTTTGGATCACAGGGCCATGGTACTCATGTGGTGCTGGGAAGTAAAAATCTTGTCAGAAGTTGGGTCACTGGGGACATAGCCTAGAATGGTCTATCTCCCATCATCCTGTCTTGATTTCTCTTTTTTCTTGCTGCCACCATGCCACAAGCTATTGCTCCTTGGCCATGCCACTCTGTCCTTCTGCCCTGCCTTGGAGTTAGTTGACCATTGACCAAAACCTGTACAAACTGTGAAGCAAAATAAACCTTGCGTTCTTAGAAAAAAGAAAAGCCCTATTATCTTTGGATTGAAAAGTTCTACTTATGTAATATATTTAATAGTCACTACCACTGATGACCTCATAAATATCAAGACATTAGTAGTCTTCAGTTTCCACTCTTTTTCTCTGACATGAAGGACATTGTTGATCATTTTCAATTCATTTTCTTCCCTATCTTAGCTGCACTGACCTCAAATGTTTGTACTCCAGTTCATTCTTTACTCTGTAAATATTCTCATTTTGTTTTCTTGGCTCCAGCACTTCCTTCATAAACTAAGGTTAGAACCTGACCACCATTCTTCTCAGCTATCTCCTCTCTCCAGCCTCCAAAATGTGTTTTAAAAAGTTGATTTCAGAAACCAATGTATAATGACACAGAAATTTGAATCAAAGATGAAGGACTTCAGGTTAAAATAGTGTTGGTATATTATTCTGTAATTTTTTTTCTAGTTCTCCATTGAAAAATGGAAAACTTCATAGCCTTGACAGTCTTAACAAGTCTTTACAATGTTCATGTGCAAATGTATCTTTCTATATATGGTCAACTTGTATTTCTATGCAGAACTCGTGGAGGTTTTTTAGTTCTTTTTTCTGGGCAATTTACAAGTATGTTAAATGAAATAAATTTTAGCCCTAATGTTTAGACTCACTAAGTTTCTTGGTCCCAGTGTATTTCTCAAAAACAAAGATAATAGATGTAACAGTAGGCAACTCTCATTCATTATTTAGTTGATTTTCTTGATCGTGTAAATGCCAAAGTGTAAACTTCCCTCAAAATGATCCAGAGATCCACCTTCCTGCAATGATTGTATCCTAGTGAATCATTACATTATACCTTTTTTACAAAGAAATTTTAAGAAAACACCTTTTATTTAACTTTCCTCGTATACACTTGAAGTCTGTTTACAAAAAAAACAAGGAAAGATATCAATCACAAAGATAAAGATTACAAAATATCTAAATAATTTTAATGATTATGACAATATCATTACATGTCACAACAAACAAAACTCAAACTATTTATAATTAATTGTATTTCTGTTAAAATAGAAATAGTCCATCTAGATGAACTGATGGAGTCACCCTTAGCAAAGAAAAAAAGAGTATGATGGAACATAATAATAAATGCATAGGACATGGGCCCAGATTTGAGCAATTAGGAATTTCAAAAATATATTAGCTTAAAAAAAAACACAAAAATATCTCAGTTTGCCTTCAAAACTACTTAAATAATTTTCTATTCATTCTTCAAAGGAAATGATCCATTAATTTATATTATGCTTTCAGAAATAGTTTTGTATTTACATTATGTTTCAATTAAATCTTAATTACAACTTAAATAATTTAGAGGTTGTATATGTCAGGAAAATGGAATCTATATGTGTGTGGGGGGTGACTTATTATAAAGGATTGGCTCATGATATTATGGATGAGAAGTCCTGCTATCTCTTCTTGGCAGCTGGAAACTCAGGAAAAGCAGTGGTGTAGTTCTAAGAACTGGAGATTTGGTGATATATAAATCCCAAATCTCAGCTCAAGCAGTCAGAAAGAAAGAGCAAACTCCTCCTTCTCAACATTTGTATTCTATTCAGACCTTCAGCAGATTGGACAGTGCCAACCCACATTGGGGAAGGGCAATCCACTCTATTCAGTCCTCTGACTCAAATGCTTATCTTGTCAGAAAACACCTCCCAACCACTAAGAAATAAAATTTAGCCTAAGTATTCCATGTCCCACTCAAGATGACATGTAAACTTAACTATCACATGGATATACTGTGAAATAAAGTATTTTACTTAATCTTTTCTTTATGACCACTAAGAAACAATGTACATTTCCAATGAAAACCTTTATAGGGCTGTGTGTGTGTATGCATATCCACATGTGTGCATTGATAAACTGATTCTAAATTTTAATCTGAAATGCAAATAACTAATAGCAATGATAATTATCAAAAAGCAATGTTAATATCCTTATGCTGCCAAATGTAAAGAATTATTATGAATTATAGTAATTAATTTTGCAAAACTGCTGCACTATAGAATAGACAGATGGAATAGAATATAAAATTTCAAAAAAGACTCATCTAGACAAAGCCACTTCTATGTACCTAAACAAAGATGCCATTATAATGTGCATAATAAGGAAAGGGTGATCATTCCAAGAAAAGGGACTTTATTAGTTTATATTCACACAGGTAAAAGTGAACTTTGACCTTTATCTCACATCATACATAAAACTTAATTTCAGGTGGATTCTAAGCTTAGTGAAGACAGATATATAACGTTACAGAAGAAAACACAAAGAATATTTCCATACACTGATGATAAGCAACATTTAAAAAACAAAACAGAATCACTAATCATAAAAAATGATTGAAAATAGTACCTCATTAATATTGAGAACCTTTGCCAATTGAGACACATAAAGAAATGTTTGGGTTTTTTTTTTTTTTTTTTGTAATGGGAATCAAACTCACTACCATGCACTTGCAAGGTGAGTGCTTATGCCACTGAGCTAAATCCCTGGTCCACATTAACAAATTTTAAATCAGCAATGAAAAAAGACATTTGCAATAAAAACATCAGTCAAAAAAGTCATCATTCAGAATATGTAACTAATGCCTATGAATAAAATTTTAAAATATAGAAAATCCAGTTTTGAAACACGGCAACATACTTGGGCAAAATAGGATATACAAATGGCCAATAAACATATGATAAATAGATCAATTAGGTAGATGCAATTGGAAGCACAGAAAGGTAGGGGTGTTACTTGGTAGCAGAGTGCTTGCCTAGTGTAAGCAAGGCTTTGAGTTGGATCCCCAGCACTGCAAGATAAAAGATGAAACCACTATAGGCAAAATATCACACTCACCCAAACAGCTAAAATTAATGTCAAATTGGTCATGCAGTCCTAATATTGGTATAATACTGGGCCTATCAGAAGTCTCAGATCATACTACTGGAAATGTAATCAGGACACCTACTTTTTAATATTCTGATAATATCTACTAAAACTAGATATACATATACCCTATGGCACAAGGATTCTATTACCAGGTACCCCTCTGTAAAAATGAGTACATGTATCCACCAAAAATCATATCAATGATGTTTATATAAGTTTATTAACAATGGCAACAATTGTGAAAAATCTAAATACTCACCAATAATAGACAAACAATAGTATATAAATATAAAGAAGCATGTAGCAATAAAAAAGACACTATAGCCCTGTATACTAACATGGGTTTATTGATACACATACATTTGAACAAAAACCTGACACAAAAGACTTCCTATTCAAAACCTAGCAAAATTAGCCTATGAAAACTGGTTTTTGGGCTGAGGATTCAGCTCAGCAGTAAAGTGCCTGCCTGGCAAGCACAAGGTCCTGAGTTTGATCCTTAGTACAAAAAAAAAAATAATAATTGGTTTAAAATAGTGATTGCTTTCTGGCAAATAGATATGGGACTGAAAGAGAACATAAGAAATCTTTCTGTAGTACTGAAAGTGGTCTATATTTTAATCTGGGTAATAATTACTTGAAAGTACCTATTTTTTAAATTTATTAATATACACACTTAAGAGTTGACTATTTTACTGTAGGTGTGTCAGACTCAAAACTGAGAAAAGAAAAGCACAAGGAGAAAAAGAAGAGGCAAGAAAGGAGAATGGCCTGTGGAAGGAGGGAAAGAATAAAGAGAAATGGAAAGCAAACATCATGGGAAAACTCGGGAATTCACCTACTATAAAATAGCTACATTTTTGGAATACAAATGTTTACTTTGTAGAACCATCTCAGATGGCCTTTTTAGATGAGCTTTAATAATAATAATAAATTGACATAAAAAGCTTCCACTTTCTTTGGTTAGTCACAAAGTACATTCTAACTTTCCATAATGATTTAACTTCCTTTTATATTCCCTTCACTCCATGTATCTGCTCAACATATTTTTGAAAATTATCAAAGTTAGAAAACCTTAATTTGTAGCTCCAAAGGTCACAGTTTATTGATTCATATATTAAACACATTTTAAAGAAAATTATGCAAAATTTAAATAAACTAGTCTCAATGATACTGTTTTGTACAGTGTTTTCATTCAGATTTATACATGATATCGAAGTTGTTTTAAATGAGTTTCAGGTTAAATAAAATAATTAATGCCTTATGCACAACCCTATGACATGAACTCTCACAATAGCACACTATTAGCTTATCGTGGTGGTGCACAACTAACCCTAGCTATTCAGGAGGCAAAGGCAGGAGGATTGCAAGTTCAAAGCCAGTCTGGGAACAGAGTGAGACCTTAATTCATAATAAAAGGGCTGGGATATTTACAGCTCAGTGGTAAAGCACACGGGGATTCAATACCAAGTACCAGAAAATAAGCACACTGTTGCCCGGTGTGGTGGTGTAAGCCTGTAATCCCAGCACTCAAGAGGCTGAGATAACATGATCACCTCAAGTTTAAACCCAGCCTAACCTACATAATGAGGCCTTGTCTCAAAGCCCTCCATGCACATTATTAATGTATTAGAGAATACAAAAGTTAGTTAATGATATTGTTTAACATAATACCTAATTTGACATATACTTTCAGTGTACTTTTAACTGATGTGATTGACTTTCAGAATTCAATCTATATAACAATATCGATATAATATTTTGCTGACAGTTATATTGAATATTTGTACTTGGATATCTGAGAATAAGCAATAAAGAATTTTTTTCACAAGAAATGAATGTTATATATTAACTCCTAATAAGAAACTTTTTAGATAACAAAAGTAGTCAATTAGCTATAATTCCTCTCTTTAATAGGAAGCCTGATGTGGCCATTCTCTATAATACAGTATCCAGTGACTGTCTTTGTTTCAGACTATCCTTTTGAACATGTCTGTACTATGAAAAACATAAAAAAGGCTAATATCTCCCTGTGGGACAGACAGCAGACTTGTTTACTGTCCAGCATAATAAAGATAATGTCTCCCTCCAGGGCAAAAGTCTGGTAGAATCTCTTTCATCCTAGCATAAAAGATCCAGGTCACATGAACTGAAGGTTCTTCAGCTGTGACACAGTCTCACTGCACACATAGCATCTACCTGAGTCTCTCACAGAAATAAACCAATGCAAACATAAATCTGATGCCAATTTTTGTACTATGATTAGCAAAGGCCTTTATCTCTGAACCAGGAGTGTTGAGTCTCTCTTTCATGTCCAAGCTGTGATACTGTAGGCAGCTCAGTGGTTACCTTGCAAACAGGTGATTTGACAATCTATGCAGTCCTTTGTTTAAATAGTACCCAACCTAAGATAAATGGTTTTTCTTATGCCTTACCTAATTTCTATTTTGCCTCTGCCCCATCATACTCTGCTTCATCACATTGTGCATTTTCCTTGGGATGGCACCAATTTCCTTACTACCAAGATCTTCCACAGCTGCTATCCGTCTTTCCTTTACCTACAACACCCTGCCTTACACAGCTGGTCAGAGACACACAATTACTCTTGTAAAAATATTTAGGAAAAAAGATTTCCAGAATTACTTCAGAGAGAGGCAAAAATGATAGGATAACTGTTTTCAGAACAAGAGGAAGTATTTTGAGGGTGATTAATGTATGTCTTTGATTGTAATAAATTTTTAATTTAATCATTCACTGTATATTTTGATCATTCCATGTATGTGATCACACTGCTCTCCATGCTGTCACATGATACGTGACCCCTATTGGTACTCTCAGTGTCAAAGCAGGGAGTATTTCCTTTTTTTTGCCTTCATTATCTACCTCAGTTCCTGGCATATAATCATTGCTTAATAAATATTTGAGTTAGAAATGAAAAAGGAATGAAAAAGAGAGACAAAGAAAAAGAAAATACAGATACTGTACAGTTAAGTCTGCTTTCATACCAAGTCTCTGAAGAGAAAAAGATTAGGATAGGCTTCAACTTATATATTATTTCACTTTGTTGTAACCTGTGGCCTAAATGATTTAAAGCAGAGTCAAGAATCCACCTCCGAACAAGTCCTTACTTTTTTACCCAGAGAGTTACAGATAACCTTTGATTAGATGTGGCCTTGTAGGATAGAAAGGGCAAATGGTTTAACAGGAAGAAATTAAAAGCTGGGCCACCTGTATAGGTGCTGTGGGACTCTTGGATATACAGGACACTATGGCATGAACAAAAATATAAACAGATGGAGAAAAACATGCTTTTTCCCAGAATTCCTCTCTGGAAATTACTACAAAAGATTAGGCTGAATCTTTCAATCTGTTGTTGAGGATATGAGGGAGTTAATGTAAACTACCAACTTCCTGAGAATGGAGTCTGAACTGTAGGTCCTATTCTTTCAGATTCTGCTTTCAGCAAGAGATATGTGGGTTTGCAGGCCAAAGAAGAAAATTAGACACAGATTTTAAGGATTTTTCTTATCTGTCCCTCTTCTCTCAATTTTTCAGCCTTTCCGCCAAATAAGGAATTAAAATTTTTCAATCCAGTGAGTAGGTGGCTTATGCTTTAGACTTAGACCTCTGTTCAAATCTTAATTTTGGAAAAGGGACTTAACAGGATTGGCTACACAATATTCAGGGCCCAATGAGGGAATAAATTATAGGATCACTTATTCAAATCACTTAGAATTTGAAGATGGTGACAGAAAGCCTTAAACTAAGCCTTAAATACCCTCTCAATATGTGCTTCTGTAGGACTTCAGAGTTCACATGGCCATTATGCCCTGCATGTTAGACGGCTTCCCATTACTGTTTGAAACACCTAAAACAATCAACTTAGAAAATTTTTACTTGGTACATAGCTTTGGAGATATTCTATGGCTAACTGGTCTTATTTCTTTACATTTGGTGTAGCACACAGATCATGGCAAGAGCAGATGGCAGAAGAGACCCACTCATCTCATGACCAGTGTGAAAGGAACCATGTTTGCAAGCCCCTCGGAGGACACGGCCCAGTGATTGAAGATCTTTCACTAGGCACATCTTTTAAAGGTTCCTCCACCTTTCAACTGCATCAAGCTGAGGACCAAGTCTTTAACACAGAGGCTCTTGGAGGACATTCTAAGTCCAAACTGTGTGACTGCCTGTAGATTTCAGATTCCTATGTAAGAATCATTGATAAAAATGTGTCCTTGTAGAGAAGTCTTGTGTGGACTATGAGTTATGGGTAAAAACACTCTGCTTATAGTAAGGAGTCAGTAACTATTAATTCTGTACTCTCTCCTCCTTTTCCTTTCTCCCATGCCTCTCATTACAATAGGGATAATATGTTAAATATACCTCAGCTGTTGGTTAAATTAACTGTCAAAAAACAAATAAATGTACCTGTAGATAATGTTAATTTTCTGTGATAACAAAGACACTACAAGATGATTGAAATCTATGACTTCTTTCAAATCACCTCCCCATCAATTATTTTTTAATGAGAATTAATAGAAATCAATTTTTCTAGTGCCATTTTTATAATTATACAATATATTGCTGGAATTAGAATAAAGTTATTTTCGTAGCTCAATTTCATATACATTAGTACACTCTCCTTTAGTTACCTTAAAATTCGCTGCACAGTCACAAAATATCTCCCATGTGTGTGTTTTTAACAGACTATAAATCATAAGAATTGGTTTTATTTTGTTTATTTTTTATAGTCAGTTCAGACAATAGCAGATATACACTGCATACCAAGTGTTCTGAGTATGAAACTTAACTATTTTTTTATGAAATTTCTCCTGAAAATATTAAGAAAATGCCAAAGTGTCTGTTATGTAAATTAAATATCAACCACGAGCAGCTATGAGTTATGGGTCATTCTCATTATAAAGTAAAATGTTTCCGTTTCCCTTTACTAGCATGAATTCCCTCTAGTCCCAAGCTAAGAGTCACTCACAATCACATATTTAAGCACAGGAAATGCAAATGACTGTGCATATTCAGTCATATCACGAAAGGATATATATTTTACAAACATTGAAAGCTATATTTTCACATCATTTTTCTAATGCTTTTAATTGTCAACAGAGTTGATGAAGCTTTTACTTTACAATCCCTATGCCTAGGAAAGATACTGTAAAATGGAAGTGAGTGCTAATGGAATAAAAAAATTCAATGTTGTCTTCTAAGCATGTCCCTCAATTCAATATAATGCAGTTTATTACCAAAAGACTCTTTTATCTTCCTAAAACTTAATAGAAATATATTATGTTTATATTACATTTGTAACATGTAGTTAAAAAAATATAAATTGTACCTTGTATAATGACTCATATGTAACATGCATGTTGCATAAATGTATTATATCAACATTTAAATAATAGCTGGGAAGAACAAAAGATCCTTAATCTTTTTCTACCTATTGCTCTCTGCCATTTCAATAGCCCCAAAAGTTAGTCTTTTGTTCTGTGGTGTTACTAAATAGTGAAGCCTTTCTCACTAACTTCATCACAAGCAGAAATGTAAGGGCTTCCCGAAGTCCTACAAATATAAGGGCAATGATACCAGTCTGCATTATTTAACATGAGGATAAGAATCCCTGTCTGCCTACTGAATGTTGTGATGAGGATTAATGGAGGTAAAATCTAAAAAAGCTTTCTTCAAGCTCTAAAGATTTTCATAAGTACCTGGGACTGCAGAAAATGGATGATATTGTCATTTGTAAGTATTATCAAACACCATTTATTAAATGTAGGATTGCTTGTAACACTGTGCTAGGTGTAAAAGGCTGACCTAGAATGGTGGCACCAGCATTGTATTTGTAAGTTATGATGCTACAGTTTATTTCATAACCAGTGAACTCTCCTGAAGTGTAAGGGTCCTTTTATAAACACCCACAGAAATTTTTACTATTAATATAAATGCCTTAAAATTGTTTTGGTTCACATTATAATACATGGCTAATACTATAGTTTTTGTCATGAAGTAATCTGTTTGTTTGTTTTTCTTTGTTTTTGTTTTGTTTTATTTGTTTTTTGTTTTTTTGAGACGGTTTTGCTATATAGGTCAGACTGGCCTTGAACTCATTATGTAGTCCAGGCTGGCCTTGCATTTGTGGTGATCTTCCTGACTCAGCCTACTGAGTGCAGGATTACAAACATGTGCCACCCCACCCAAACAATTTAATAATTTATGTTTTCTTTCAAAAATCATTGCTGTACTTTCTGGGCATGGTGACACATGGCTATAATGCCAGTATTCAGGAGGATGAGGCAGGAGGATCAAGAAGACCAATGTGGGCTACATAGTGAGTTCAAGACCAGCCTGGGCTAGATAGTGCAACCCTGTTTCACAACAAACAAACAAACAAACAACAAAGAAAAGAGCAAGTGAAATAAATACACTGCTCAGAAGAACTGTGTTTCCGTGAAAATAAGACCTATCTAGAAAACAAGTTTCAGCATTATTTTAGAAGAGATATCCACAAATGTCTAAATAATGGAAACAGTTTATATGACCATCAACAGATCAATAAATAAAGAAAATGTGTTATTTTTACACAATGGAGTATTACTTTGCCATAAAGAAGGATAAACAAGGCATTTGTAAGTAAATAGATGCATTTTGAGAATATAATACTAAGTGAAACAAACCAGACACATGGATTTAAATATTGGATGGTTTCTGATATAGGAGAAACCCATATTATAGACTAAAAGATAATAGAAAGTAGGTAGTTGCTTTCAAGTGGGAATGGAAATGAGATAGTAGGATGAGAGAGGGAAAGAAGGGATAAAAAATGAATCGAAGAAAAAGGGGGAATTTTGAAAATGGGAAGGAGAACAAGAGATGGAGGAGCACAAAGTAGGTGGAGAGGGAGAATACAGAAAAAGAATTAAAATGCATTATCTACATGTACAAACTTTCCATGATAAATCTAATCAATATGTACTGCAAATGTGTATGAAGAAGAAAAATTATTTTAAAAAACAGAAAAAATCATTGCTGTGAAATAAATATGGTTTTTCCAATGTTTCCAAATTTCCTGTGTTGTAATTTACAAGCTTTCTGTGTTGTAATTTGGAAATTGTTTACAATTTTTTTACAATTTTATTTCCATATAATTTGTATTTCTTAATTTCAATTCTTTAACAAAAAATACTAGTTTAAGAATCTTTAAATGTTCTCTATGCCTGTATCAAAATTTTAAGTCAAATTTGATCAATGTTGACTATTTAATCAAAGTCTCTGTCCTCTAAATAAATCAAATAATTAAGTAAGTTATTACCTTGACATTTATCTGTGGTTTTCATCAATTTGGTATATTATTTGATATTGTAAAAATATTGTATTTTAGAATAGTTTCCATTTTCTTTTCTATCCAACTGAATGTTTTGACATTTAGACCCAACTGGTCTAAAAGTACAGAACAGAAAAGCCATTTCTCTGCTACCTTTGAGTTTTAGATTGTTCATGTAGCACTTTTGTCCATGAATTTATGTTTACCAGGAAGCATAGTGTCAAAAATTTTACCCTTCCAAAGAGTTAAACCCCAGACTAAATAAAACAAAGATGTTTTAACGTGGCATTGACCCTGGTATACTCTCTAACACATAACCAATGACTTCTGAATTTAGTAACAATAATAGATAGTAAGATAGGTATTAAGTTCATTGGGAAAAATAAAAATAAATTCTAAGGTTAATTTATCTGGAAGATTAAAAAATTCAGACACCTAGAAGACTATCAACCTTGTCTCCTTAGTCTTACTCTCTACTTTTCCCAAATGAGAGAATTTCTGAGGGATAGTCCAGTTTTGACATTCTTTAATGGGATGATTCTTCTTGGGCTTTGCAAGTGGATGTTGACAGCACAAACAGAAAATTATGCTTTAGAAACTCAGGCCAGACTTTCTGCTTTAAAACTTCAAGTCTTGGGATTGATTTGCTAGACATAGTGCTAAGAGATACTTTAATTTTTGAACAACAGATGATGTAAGGGAAGGAGAAATAAAAGAGAACTCAAAGTGTATTCAGTGTTTACTGTACTAAATGTCATATTGCATGACTCATGTTCAATATTTATTTAAAAAGAATGAAATACCCCAAATATCTAAGAGTTGCAGAACATACTACCAGAGACTTCATTCACAACTACAAATGGATACAGACATAATAAGACAATGTTTCTTAGTGAATTCTTACCTTAAAATTGTAAGTAACAAAGGATTATGTCCATAATAATCAAGAAAATGTGATATCAAAGTTAGAAAAACTCAAAAATCAATGAAGCAGTATAGAGAAGTTGGAAATACAATCATACAAGTGCTGTATGCAATTGATTACACAGAGATACAAAGTAATTCAATAAAGGATAGTCTTTTCAGTAAATATTGCTGTAAAATGGAATACACATAGGCAGAAAAGAAAAATGAATTAGACCTAAACTTTGCATTTCATAAAACTATTAACTTTAAATATATACTATATCTAAATATGAAATGAGAGCCTACAAAACTTTTGAAAGAAAACAGAAAATATTTGTGACCATTCTAGAAGTTGAGGTATGATGCTAAAAGCAAAGAAAGAAAAATCAATGAAACTACATTTGGCAAAAATGTAAAACTTTTGCTTTATAAGTGACCCAGTTCAAAGGATTAAAAAAGACAAGCCAATGACTGGAAAAACAATTTGAAAATTTCACATGTTTATGAAGAACACTCTAAATTTGACAGCAAAAGAGCAAAGAATCCAATCAGGAAGTGTGCAAAAGTCATAAACAAAAAATTCACCCAAGAAAGTATACAGATAGACCATAAGCACACAAAAATATATTCAACATTATTATTCATTAGGGAAATGTGAACTAAAGCCACAATAAACCCCTATTACACAGCTATGAAAATGACTAAAAGGAAAAGTACTGTTAATACTGAACACTGGGTTGGGAATGAGTTAGTCACCGAGAGAGTGAGCGCTAAAAGTATTAGGACTACATAAAATGATGACTCTGCTTTAAAGGTCTAAAATTGACTGTGTCTACACATTATATTATTTGTGAACAGACTAAAAACCATTTTTGTACCTCAAATGGGTGAAATGTATGGTATGTGAATCATACTGCAGTAAGGTTTTTTTGTTTGTTTTGCTTTATTTTTTTTTAAAGAGTGGAGGCAAAGGTAATCAGCACAAGGCTAGGAGTACAGGTGATGCCCTTGAGGTGACGCTATGTGGAAGAAATACTTAGGAGAAAGATTACGCAGGGGTTGGACATGGAATGGAAAGAAATGGAAGAGCCTAAGCCGGGGTTATTCCCAGCTGTCTGTTTATATGAATGGCTTGATGCCTGTCACTAAAAGAATTTTAAAAGCTAATATTCATTTATTTATTTGGTACTGGGGATTGAACTCGTGACCCCGTGC
Organism: Dolichotis patagonum; assembly: GCA_004027295.1. Lineage (NCBI taxonomy): Eukaryota > Metazoa > Chordata > Mammalia > Rodentia > Caviidae > Dolichotis > Dolichotis patagonum. Next base: position 154,985 of record PVJX010000630.1, on the reverse strand, counting down.
CTACCAGGCAGGCTCTTGTTCTGTTGAGCTAAATCCCTGGCCCCCAAAAACCTAACATTAAAAAAAAAAAATTGCAGAGCTAGCAGATCTCTCATCTATTAGGAAGGGAACCGCACAGCTCTCCTGTGAAACATTTGGGCAGGTTTTTTTTTTTTTTTTTTTTTTTAGTAACTAAACATATACTCACCATAAAATCCAGCAATTACACTTACATATTTGTCATAGAAAAATGTAAACTGATGTCGCACAAAAACTAGTATGTGAATATTTAACAGTGGCTTTACTTGTTAATAACTAAGAACTAAAAGAATCCAAATATCCTTCTGTGGGTAAATAATTGTTTACTACACTGGGAATTACTCAGTAAACTATTAAATGAACAACATGCATGGATCTAAAAGGCATTTTGCTGAGTAAAGAAAAATAGTCTCAAAAGATTATGTACTGTATCATTCCATTTATATAACATGAGAAAAAAAAACAGCAGTCATCAGAAGTAAGAACTGGGGGGACAGTGTGACAATAGCAGATAAGTAAGAGGAACTTTATGGTAACAGAACAATCTGGTACATATGAAGTACCACACATCTGATAGCACCTCATAGAAGTATGTATGCACAAAAACTTGAGGAAAAAATGCGTGCAAGAGCTGGTGAAACCCCAACACATTCTGTAGGTTAATTAACAGTATCACACTAATGGAAATGTCCTGGATTTTTAGTTTCTTATAATGTAAGATGTTACTAGAGAAAACCAAGTGAAGGATGCATGAGGAAACTGTACTATTTTTTCAACTCCTCGTGAGTCTGAAACTATTTCAAAATGTTTTTAAAAAACGTGTGTGCTGACTAGAGGATAAATTTAAATTCATCTACAATTTGAAGAATTGGAATATCCACACTGAATAAAAGAAACTAGAGCCTAGACACTTTTAACATATTAAAATCCGTACTTCAACACATCCATAAAAACCTGAATTCCTATGTGATTTAACAAATAATTATGTTATCGCGAAAGGATGCTAGAAAGGATGCTAGAAAAAAATAATGATTTTGAGAGGAAAATCAGGGCCTGGAAAGTGATTTGAAATGAAAGAAAGGAGGGATAAGATTCAAAACTATATTACCAGAATTTCTCATTGTACATAATTTAAAAGACATAAACCCCGAAAAGAAAAAAAATAGCATTACTTTAGTGAAGAGCTTTGAGTTTCATTTAGTGATATTAAAGACAAAGATTATCATTTTGACTTTAAATTACTTGAACTATTTATTGTCTTCTTATGCTAATAGTGGAAATCCCCTGAATTAAAAATTCTGATTTTTTTCCTTTAGCATGATATTCACACCATTTCATAGGATGAGTTGATGCTTTTAAATTACAGCATTATTCTCTAAAAATTTCTTTTAAAATTCAAGGAGTTGCTCTGCGATGGGAAGTACTCTCTGATCATTATTTCTTTTGTTTTTATTTATGTAAATTTGTGTAAAATTTGCCTTGTCATCTTGGAAATGTAATTGACCTTGGCTCATGTTTTCAAATATTCCTCCTAGCTAAAAAGAGTAAACTACCCTAAAGTTACAATACAGAATAACGTCACAGCCTCTCTAGATAACTTTTTTGAAGAGTATTTACTAAAAATCTACAACCTTCTTGTAAACGAAAGATAAGGCAGTGATGTAGGAAAGTTAGGTATTTGTGACATAGAAGACCAGGGTCAGTTCTTGGATGAATATTCAGTGCACCAGATGATAGACATCGATGCAGCCACCACTGCAGCAAATGGACTGCAACTGTGTATTTTGAATTGCTGAACCAGTGGCTTGAAACTATTCAGTAGATCAGATGTATTGCTTTACTTCTTGAGATTGATGAGAATTCGGCTCTGCTCGCCACACTCCAGTGCGGAGGACTGGAGGGCATTTAGCATGCTGAGAAAGGTCAAAGCAAGAGTGTATCAGTTTGTGAACCTAAAAATTCCAAACTCCTTGCTACCCATTAAAATGAATGAAGAAAAGCTGTGTTTTGATGTGTAGCATCCCAAAGACTTGCTTGAGGCATAAAGGGAAGAAATTAGGATGCTTGGACCAGGAAATGTTTGTCACCTTCCAGACCATATAAAGGAGCACAGTGCTGTGTGCTCTCTCATCCTTGAAAACATTATCATCTCAAAAGTTATATGCAGCTTAAATAATGGAGATTCCAACATAGAAAATACATTACTATAGCTGGCCTTTTTGGCAGATATTCCAAAATCAAAACAGAAAAATAATTTAGCCATTCAAATTGATTGCAAAATGGATTTTTCATGCAAAATGCTGGAGTCACATTTCACTGTAGGCTAAGTACAGAGTTTTTAAAAAACACTAATTATGCCAAATATTAAGCTTCTGAAACTATGTGCACAAGCGACCAAATACACTTAACTGTTAAATTGGGCTTTACTCTTGCATTGACCCACAGCAGATTCAAATTTTAGTACACGGTTTAGTGTATAAGGAATACTCTTGGTCAAACCTGTTCAATGATTGTACTTTGAGCTAACGTAGCATGTGTTTGATAACAAAGACTTTTTTTTCCATCTGCACATTTGCTTCTTAGTAGCATATCAGATTGATCACGACTACAGTTATATTGCTCTTTTCCCCATAATTATTTTCCTTCCTCTGAGTCCCTCTAGCATCTGAGAACACAAAGAACTTGATACATTTATTGAATAACTTTGCTTCTGAAAAAAGGAAATGTGACAAGAAAGATGTATACACACAGGCATACACAATTTCTCCCCTGAGAATTTACAGATAAGAATTTTTCAAATTAGATGTGAGGCTCAAAATGAATTTTTCCTTCCAGGTGCCATGATAGGCCATCTCCTGGAGAAAGGAAGAGCAGTATCTATCTGTAATTTAGAGTCCCCACTGAGGCCAAAAGGGGTAAGTAGTCTGTGAGGTTTTGGTCTCATCATCTTTTCTTGAGTAATATTTCTTACATGCATAAGAATATATGGAACTTGAAATATCTATGAGACACAATGAAGTGAATATTTACAAACTTACTCTTTGACTTAAGAACATTCCCAGTAATGATGCACCCATCTGTGTTTGTCTTCCTGGGAATACTTCTTGGGTTCTCCATGCTGTAAGAGGCACCCATTAGTCTGAAAATTGTGTTTATGTTTACATTATTGATTTTTCTACCGAACTGATTTAGGTTTAAATAATATACTGGTTGATTTTATTATTTATGGAATAAAATATAGTTTATTGCTTATTGTTTTCAAGCAATATTTTATGCCAGGGATATATCCATACTTTTACATATAACTGCAGGTCATTCATTTTCACTGCTGCATGAAATTGCACCTATAAACATTTCCATTATTTAATGATCCATTATCATGTCAACAGAAATTTAGGACATTATGACTGTCACCAGTTATCCATATCTCTATTGACTCACATTTAAAAGTTGGGTAATGGTGACCACCAGTAAGTTAATAAGTCCCTTCCATTAGACAAGATTTATCCTTTGGTATAGTCCTTTGCAAAAATTAACTTAAGAAGTCTCCTTAGGTCTTTCATAGGACACTTAGCCCTTTAGTGAATTATATTATTGCTTTTAATAGTTATTCCTTCACTCTCTATAATTTTTTGGGCTAGTTTTGTTGTTGTTGTTGTTGTTGTTGATTTTTTCATACATTTTAGGTATATATAATAATCACATTCATCATAGGGAATTTGTACCTGTACATGACACAACTTTTTCCCCCCATTTTTCCTATCCTCTCTTCAATCCCCCTTTCCCTCCTTATATACAAAAGCTTTTCACCATGAACACACCAGATCTCACCTGATCTCAGGAGCTAAGCAAAGTCAGACCTGGTGACCACTTGGAAGGGAGTCTCTACCGTTTTCATCCAGGTTTTGCAACACCATATCCTGCTTTATGCTGACTTTAAAGGAACAAGGCCTGTGTTTTGAAATCTTGAAATGAAAAGCCATTTCAATAATGGAAAGAGTTTGCTTTTTTGATTGAGTCACATTTGGATTTCAACCCCAATTCTGCCATTTGCTAACTGAAATCTTGGATAATTAATTTAACTTCCAGTATTTCAGATTCTTTGATAAAATGGAAACCATGATACGTACTCCGAAGATGGATCTATTATGAGCTAGAATAAGATACTGTACATATCACAGAAGAGACACTGTCCAAGTAATAAAAAGAACATGAATAAATGAAGAGATAAGCAAGAGCAAAGGAGATAACCTAAGCGTGTGAATCAGGTGCAAGAACACACTTGGAGTGGGCACTGGTGCAATGGGGACACAGGTCACTTAGTCACTGAGCTGCCCAGTTACACAAAATGGCATCCTCTGAAATTGAGGAATGTAGCAGTCCCAGCACACTCATCTGGGGATATTAGAATGATCTTATATCTGACAAAAGTGGAACCGATGCCTTTTTCTGTGCCTGCCACATGCTATGTGCTCCTCCCAGACGAGAAAAATAGGAAAGCTCTCAGACTGGTAGAAAAAACCTCATCCTTTCCTAAGGAATCTAAAACACACCTTGTCTGCGGGAACAGTATCCAGATACTGTCACCGTGCTTGAGCAATCTCTCCTTGGCTCAAATGTTTTGTGGAGTCAGTCGATTAAGGGCTTTGAATACCTGATCCCCTTCACACCTGCAATGCACATAAGCTTAGAAAACAAAACAGGCTTGCCAGCTTCTCCACAAAAGGGATATACTTGGCGTTCATTTCTACTTCCCTTTTCGTTCTTATCCTGCAGCCATTTCCTATTACAGCTTTTATTTATTTATTTATTTATTTTTTACGTTTTCTTTTTAAAAGCCCTCCTATTTTAAAACAAAGATGTTATGGAAAGACAATCTTTGAAAGCTTTTTTTCCCCTCTCCTGGGGAAGTTGTAAAGAAACAATTATTCTGGTTGACTAACTGATGTAGTAGAAGCTGTACTTGCCTCATACATATTATCTATAGCACAAGTATAATGCAAATCATAGCCAATCATAAAGACTTTAAAACTGGAAATTTCAGCTTACATGTACGCATATGTCAAAGTCCAAGATTTGTTGAAAAATATTGATGCCCTCCTAACAGATTTTGATTTATAAATATTGAATTTAAAATGCTGGTCATTCTGGCCACTCTACCTATTTTGTATCCTAATCTTATTTACATTACCCACTGTTACTGTGAAGTGATCATTCTATGTTTGTCACTACTCTGTCTTGGTTCTCTCACCTGCCTGAATGATTTTGTTTTATTTTGCTTTAATAGTCTCCATGGGAGAAATGATACCATACATCACCCAGCAATTTTATAAAAGATCCTTGCCAGTTTTCTCTTTTCATTACTGTTAGGAATATCTGAAATACTGAATAGACATTGTCTGGCCAGTCCAATTTGTAGTATTCTTGTGACCAGATTAATAATTTAAAAGTCAACACAAAAATAGATATTATATGACATATGTCATATACAAGTTGAAAAATTCCAACTTTGAGGACATGCTATGCTTCATTTATAATGACTAAAGAAAGGGGGAGTTCTAACTTGACTTTTCTGAGGACCCTGTGGTATTCTTTCCATGTAGTATTCCTCACTTTTTTCCCCTCTCTGCTTATTTGTATGTATCATCTACAGTCTTTCCAGGATCTTAAGAAACTTTTCTGGTCTATTGTTTATTCTCAGTTCTATGTTTCATTTTCTGGATTACTGTTTTATCCATTAGGATGAGTATTATTCTATGAGGAGCAGATGAAATAAAACCCTTTATTTTCCAAGAATAAGTATGTTTGTGTCACTCATCTTTTGTGTTGCAAATTTCTTGGCTTCTCTCCATAGTAACATGCTTCAGCATAAAGAGCTTGACTACTAGTCTGTATGCCCTTTTTTCCCTCCATCACCCTTGAAAGCAGAAGAGCAAAAGCCATCCACTGCCCATTTTTTTCTAGGTCAGAATGCCTTTACGTAAAGTTAAAAGAAAACATTCCCAAAAGTGACTTAATTAAATAGGAGTTTGTTTTTCTCATAAAACCACACAGAAGCCTGTTGCATCTCTATACGGCCTCCAAAGATCTAGGCTCATTCCATCTTCTGCTGTGCCTACATAGCATGTAGCTTTTGTTCTCATATGTACAAAAAAACTGTTGTACTGTCATATATCATATCTTGGAAGAAAGCAGAAGGTTTATGTGCCATCTTCTCACAAGGTTTTTCCTCTGGGCTTCCCTTCTCCCAAAATTCTCTGTTTACATTATCATTGTCCATAACTGAATCCTTTGGCCAATCCAGCCTGCAACCATTGTTGGGAAATCAAGTACAGGTAATAAAATACTTATAGTCCTTGAAACAGGCATGGTGGTATATGCCTATTATCCCAGCACTCTGGAGGCTGAGACAAGAGAATCACCTCGAATTTGAGGCCAGCCTGGGCTACATAGTGAGTTCAAGGCCAGCCTGAACTGCAAAGAGAGAATCTGTCTTGAAATTTTCAAAAAAATTTAAAAACTAAAACTTTCCAGCCCTTAAAACAGGAGAAACAAATTTTATAAATATATTGCTTTTTCCACTAAAGGTTAGAGAATTATTTTTAAAGTTTCTGGAAACCGTATTCATGAAATGTATATACTGCTGTACATACCTGTTACATATTATCACAGGTTTGACTAAGGTCCTGAAAGCATTACATAAAGAATTCTCAAATAATAAACACTTATCAGAATAGTTATTTTCTTAAAAATTGTATTTCAGGGCTAAAAATATATAAATGAATAGGAGAAAATGAGAGAGAAGGCACAAAAGAAAGAAAGAAGCACATTAGGAAATGGAAGAAGAGGAAAGAACACCGATCCAAGTATGCTGACAATGTATTAACAACCATCCCAAATGCTTTGTTTTCAAAATCAAAGTCAATTTACACTCAATCTCAACTTCCCAGGGTGTTGATAAAGGTGCTACAGGGAGACAAAAGAATCCAGATTTTCAGTGTCCCAATAAAAATACATATGTAATATTTTTAAAGAGAAAAAATTTGATTTTATTATAATACATAAGACTATTACCTCACAGGCTTTAAAAAAATTATGCTTCCCTTTTTTTGTCCATGTGAACAATTCTAAACAATTAATAAACTTTAATATCTATTCAGAAGAAATGTACTAATAATACACTGAATTATGCATGGATAGTAGAGTGAGTCAGTGGTGGCTTGCTCAAACTATGGCATTAAGTTTTACAAAAAAAAAATATTCCTTTGCTCAGTTTCAATTTCTTTTTTTTCTCTCCAATTCATTTTTATTCTTACTCTCTCTTGGTCTTTTCCCCCCTATGCACACATATACATTTACACACAGTGATCCAACTTAAACTCAAATCAGATTATATTTCTATATAATGTTTCAATAAAATACATACACAGTTTAATAATAACAGATGTACCTTATAAATAAAAGCAAGATAATAAAATATTAGATTGCATAGTTTAAGTCAAGGAAGGAAACATTTTCAAATTATTCCCTTTAGTTCTTACACTTTTAAAATTCTGACAATACAGAATGACAATAACACATTCCAAACTCCTTTGTTGTAGCTTATATCTTTATGCATAAAAATACAGAGAATTTTCTACACATTTATATACAACCTTTCAATAGTTGCAAAAAGATGTCAGTTCTGCTTAAGTTTTGTCTCCAATGTCTTAGTACTATATTGATAAATTTCACTTTCTACAACAATAATTTGCTTTTAATGTTTTTATATAAACCATAATTCCACAATTATAAATATGATCTTAAGATTACCATATTATCTATAATTAATACATTTATCATAAGCCTCATGAATAGCATTTAATGTTTTATCACAGTAAGATATTCATATTTTAAATTCATTACTTCAGTTGACTTTTTTTCTGAGCGCCTGCTGTATGTCTGGCATTATCATTGCCTTTTTCCTTCTCTATAACCTACATCAGGGTCTGCCAAAGCTCAAGTCTGTCTTATTCTCCACACATATCTGGCATACAGTGCTGAACAAACACTTTTTAAGTGCATATGCAGGTGCTGGTCCTCACCTTAAAAGCCATTCTGTTTTCTGATCTATTTATCAGTTATTGTGAATCAAAATTCTTTTTTCCAAAAGAGTATTCCTCTTCATTGTCAAAGAACTTCATTTTATTTCCCAGCTGTCTACACAGATACCAAACTTCTTGAGGGAGCACGTAAATAAATTCTTCAGGCATTTCCTTTGCTCTTGCAATTCACCATTACCCCTTAGCATTACCTGAATCGAAAGCCCTAGCCAGTAACATATTAGCTACCTTCTCAGAGCCTTTCTATTAACACCAAGGACTTTTAAATACAAGCATCACTGGACCACCGAAAAGTCACCTCACCCCAAATTATCCTGCTCACAGAAGGCAAACCAACATAGTGAAAATGACCACACTACCAAATTTGTTATACAGATTTAATGCAATGTCAATCAAAATACTAATAGCATACCTCACAAAATTAGAAAAACAATCCTAAAATTCATTTGGAACCGGGAATCTAAAACAGCAAAAATGATTCTAGGCATGGCAGAGGGCCTCACAACCCCTGACTTGAAATTATACTCAAAGCTACTCTGATGTAAATAGCATGGCACTGGGGAAAAAGCAAAAACAACACAGAACTGCGGATCAATGGAAGATTAAAAGATGCAGAAAAACTCCAAGCACACTCAAGTACCTTACCTTAGACACAGTGGCCAAACACCTTCTCTGGAAGAAAGCCTTTTTAATAAATAGTGCTAGAAAAATTAGCTACTCACATGCTGAAGACAAAAACTAGCCTCATGTTTCTCACTATGCACTAAACTAAAATATAAATGGATCAAAGATCTAAATATTAAAATATTAGAAGCGCTAAATCTCCCAGAAGAGAGAATACATAAAAATCGGCATAGGTGTAGACAAAGACTTCATGAACAAAACTCTAGTTGCACAAGAAATATTACAAACAATCTACAATTGGCATGTCATCTTATTAAAAAGATTTTTCATAGCAAAAGAAATCACCAACTGAGTAAAGAGACAACACACAGAATGGGAAAATATTTTTTTTCAAGTCTTCCACAAAGGATTAATATGTAGAACATAAAAAGACCTGAAAAAAATCTACTTCCAGATTTAAAGACTCAATCCAAAAGTGGGTAGCTGAGATAAATACATACTTCTCATATGAAGAAGAACAAATGCCAAGTAAATATATGCAAAACGTTCAACATCACTGTTCATATGAGAGATGGAAATTAAAACAATGCTGAGGGAACTTAGGATGCCGGGAAACCAAGCAACCAGCCCACCTCCTGGTAAGCAGCCGTGGCTTAGGCAAGCAGCAGCCGCCCCAGGGTGAGAAACAGCCAGCATCTCCCAAGATCCATGCCATGTTGGAACTTAGGGCGTTGGGAAACCAAGCAAACCGCTCACCTCCCTGATAAGTAGCCATGAGCCTATCAGTGCGTGGGCTGAGAATCAAACATCCCCCCTCCACCTCCCACCCCTCGTTAGCAAATGGGAGCCAGAGGTCTGAGCATCTCTTGGGAGGTTGACCATATGCAATATAGCAAATAGGGGGGATTTCCTTCTACCATCTCTTTGAAGGCAAATATTGTTATCACGGTTCTGCTTTGTTCTGATTAATTGTATTACTCTATTCAATATTCTGTTTTGATAAGTTCTATAATGTTCTGTAATTGGTTTGATTTTGCTACACCTGGGGCTGGGGATTTAGCTCAGCGGCATAAGCGCCTGCCTGCCTGACAAGTGTAAGGTCGTGAGTTCGATCCCCAGTACCACAAAAAAAAAAAAAAAAAAAAAATCTCCCTGATTTTGCTACACCTAATTGAAAGGGCAATTGTGAAGGTAACAAGGTATACTATGGTACCTATTACTGTTATCCCAGTAACCTGCTGTGACATTCTGTACCAATTTCACTGCATTGTCTCGATTGGTTTTGTTCTGTTGTATTTCACTACTTTCAAAATAATAAAAAAAAATTTTTAAAGTAAAACAATGCTGAGGTTTCATCTCACTCCAGAAAGAATGGCTGTTACCAAGAAATCAACCAATAACAAGTGCTGGTTGGATTTTGTGGGAAAAGGAACTCTTCTCCACTGTTTGTGAGAGTGTAGACAGCTATAAAAACTTTGGAAATCAGTGTGGAGATTCCTCAAAAAACTGAGCCTAGAGATTTCATTCTACCCAGCTCTTCCCCTTCTTAGTAACTTCCTGAAAGAATTACAAGCATCATATCACAAGTATGTATGTACATCCATATTTACAGTAGCACCATTTGTAATAGGTAAATCTTGGAAACAGCCCAAATGTCCAACAACCAATAAATGGATAAAGGTTTTTTTTTTCCTATACAGTGGATAAAAACCATATAGAAGGATAAACTTAAGACATTTATATGTAAATGCATGGATCTTGAGACCATATTCTTAAGTGAAATAAATCAGACACACGTGTAAGTATCAACTTGTGTCACTGGTGTGAGAAACTGAAAGTGTAAATGAGGACCAAAATTATAACAGATATTGGGAAATAGGGAGAAATTATTCAAATAGGAAAAGGAACTAAGGAGTGGCAAGGGATAAAGAAAGGCAGGTAAAAGAAAACAAGGATAAAATAGAAATAAAGCTTTTGAAAATGAGATGAAGAGAAGTTGAAGAGAAGGGAGAATGAAAAAAGAGGAATCAAGATATCGTGTACAGTTACAAATTCTCTAGGGTAAATGTGTTCATTATGTAGATCTAAATTGTACCAATAAAAGCAATTTTTTAAAAATAGGGGGAAAAAGACAAATCTTCCATGAATATCCATTTTGGGCTTATGTTCTTTAAAAAGAGTAAATTCTACTGGGACTGAAAAGATGTAACATTAAATTTCAATAGTTTAAATATAAATAGATTTATCAGACTATTTTCCTCCCTAACAGAAAACACCCCAGAGTATGTTTCAACTATTGGGTGTTTCTACATAATTCTTAGAGGTTTTAGATTCCTCTTGCACATTTAGTGATAAGCTATGATATGTTATGTAAACTGTTTTGTAAGGCTAACAGTCATAGGGAATGAATCCAGTGAATATTTTCCATGAAAAAAGAGTTTATTGGAAAATATATATACTGGATTATAAAGGTTATAATTGTGACAAATAGAAACCATGATAGTTCCTATTGTACATTATATATGCATTATAAACATTATAAACATTGGTGAATCATTTCAGAAAAGTAGGACCTGAGTGGCTGGCTAGGGCACATGCCCATAGTGTGGTGTTGGGCTGTGATATATTTCAAACCTTACTCTACTTTTAAAATGAAATTGAAAACATAATTAAAAATTCAGCTAACAGCTGAATTCTACAATGAAATTTAGAGATGATTTAACACTAATATTCCTCAAACTCTTTAATGAAATTGAAAGAGAAGCAATTCTCCTTAATTCATTCTTGGAGGTAAGTATTACCCTGATACCAAAACTAGAGCAAGGTGCAACCAAAAATGAGAACTATTGGCCAATCTCCTTAATGAACATAGATGCAAAAATCTTCAATAAAATACTAGCAAATAGAATGCAGCAAATGATCCAGTAGATTGTATACCATAACCAATCTTGGGATTCAACCCAAGAATGCAGGGATGCTTCACCATATCCAAATCAATAAATGTAATAAACCACATTAACAGAGCCAAAGACAAAAATCATATGATCATATCAATAGGTGCAGAAATTTTTGTTTTATAAAATCCAACAATCATTTATGATAAAAACCCTAGAGAAAATTGGGATAGATGAACTTTACCTCAATTTGATAAAAAACATTTATGAAAAACCAACAGCCAACATCATACTAAATGGACAAAAGCTGACAGCTTTCACTCTAAAATCCACAAGACAAAGATGTCCAATCCTATTCAATATAATTCTGGAAACATTAGCCAAAGCAATTAGACAAGACAGAGAAATAAAAGAATAAGGATAGGAAAGGAAGAAGTTAAATTATCATTATTTGCAGATGACATGATATTTTACATAGAAGACCCCAAAAACTCCACCAACAGACTTCTAGGCTTAATGAGCAAATTCAGCAGTGTAGCTAGGTACAAAATCAACACTCAAAAGTCAATAGCATTCCTAAACACAAACAACAAACTTAATGCGAGAGAAATTAGGGAAACCACACCCTTTACAATAGCATCCAAAAACTGAAATACTTAGGAATCAATCTAACAAAGGAAGTAAAAGATTTATACATTGAAAATTACAGAATTGTGAAAAAATAAATCAAAGAGAAAGTCTGAAAATGGAAAGATATCGCTTACTCATGGATAGAAAAAATCAACATAGTGAAAATGGCCCTACTCCCAAAACCGTTATACATATTTAATGTAATCCCAATCAAAATACCATTACCATACCTCACAGATCTAGAAAATAAATTCTGAAAATTAATCTTGAACTACAGAGACTTAGAATAACACAGACAACAAAGATAGGGCTGGAGGCATCACAATTCTTGACTTAAAATTATATAACAAATTGTTATAATACAGTGAGCATGGTGCTGTCAAATAAGCAGACCTGAGAATTGATAGAACAGAATATAAGATGCAGACACAACTACAAAGACATTCAGCCATCTTATCTTTGACAAAGGAGCCAAACAAGTTCACTGGAAGAAAGCCTCTTTAATATGTGGTGCTGGAAAACTTGTCTTTCCATATGCTGAAGGTTTAAACTAGACCCATGACTATCACCATGTACTAAACTAAAGTCAACACGGATCAAAGATCTAAATATTAAGACAGAAATACTAAATCTATTGGAAGACAAAGTAGGCGATCGCAAAGACATAGGGTTAGGCAGAGAATTCATAAACAAAAACCAAACTGCTCAGGAAATACTTCAAAGTATCAACAAATAGGATCTCATCTTATTAAAAGCTTTGTTCTATTTTGTTTTGTTTTGCTTTGTTCTGTTTCATTCTCTTAAAATAAAAATTTAAAAAAGTTTTTGCACATCCAAAGAAATCAACAGAGTGAAAAGAAAACCCACGGATTGGGAAAAGATTTTTGCCAAATGTCACTCAAAGAACTTCTATCTATCTGAAACATAAAAAGATTTGAAAAAAAAATCAGACCTCCCAAATACAAAGACCCAATCCAAAAATGGGCACCTGAGATGAATATACAATTATCAAATGAATAAATACGAATGGCAAATAAATGTATGAAAATGTTCACTATTAGTGGTCATTTGAGAAATGCAAATTAAAACAAAACTGAGATACCATCTTACTCCAGAATCAATGGCCAAGATCAAGAAATTAACCAAAAACAAATGCTGCAGGGGCTATGGGGAAAAAGGAGCCCTTCCACTTGGGGGGAATGTAGACTGGTAAACACTGTGGAAATAAGTGCTGAGATTCCTCAAAAAACTAGTATTAGAGGTTCCATATGACCCAGGTATTCCCCTTCTGGGTATTTTACCAGAAGAACTGAAAACATCATACCACAGCAATATATGTGCACACATGTTCATAGCAGCACAATTTGTAATAGTCAGATCTTGGAAACAATCCAAATGCCCATCAACTGAGGAATGGATAAAAAAGATGTAGTATTTTTATACTAATGGAGTACTACTTAGCTATAAATGAAGGATCAACTAGAGACATTTATAGGTAAGTAGATGCAACTAGAGACCATACTCATAAGTGAAATAGATCATACTTGTATGTGTGAACACCATATTGTCTCACTAATATAAGAAATCACACTGCTTATCAATTTTTTACACCTGTTTCTGGTGTGGAACCTGAACAACAATTTTGAAAATAATAATATATAATATAGCAACCATTGTTATGCAAAGTCCTATCACCTTATTTTGAAATTCTGTATCACTATTTTGTTGTTGTTGTTATTGTTATTGTCATCATTTAGGTTCTGTTGTTATTTTTTGTTTGTTTGCCTGACTTGCTTTCAAATTTTTCTGTGCTTTTTTCTCTCCTCAAAATAAAAAATAAAATATATCACAAATATCTAACTATATTTTAGACCAATTGTCCATACACAATAACCTAGATACTTAAGTTTATGAATTATGAAACTGAAAGTGTATAATTATCACTCATCAAAAAACATTTCAGATTAATTAACTTCTAAATGATTCCAAGCACTAACTCCTTCCTCATGCAATTCAAGGGAACTCATATTTTTAAATGCTTATAAATACTCTCAGAAGTTGTAAATTCTAATCTAGTTTTATCACTAACTTGCTTTATAATCCATGTTGCTTCCCACTATAAAAATGGATATTAACATAATACTTTCCTCACAAGGACACTGCAATTTAAGTAATGTATGCATATGGAACATTCAGAGACACTAGAGAGATATTGTGTAAGTATAGAACATTGCCCCAAAGTTTCAAAACTGACTTTGTACTGCAATACACATTTTCAACATGGGTATTTTTGTACTATGCTCTTTGCTGATATTTCAATCTAAAATAATTATAGTAGCTTCACCTCCCAAAAAGAGACATCATTTCCCTACACTACCTAAAGCTACTAGATTTTTAGCTGTTGTTTAAGTGATAGTCTTTGTAATTTTATTTTAGGAACAAAAAGTAATATATAACAAATTCAGTGAGAGTGAAGGAAATGACTGTCAGAGTTGGGTTTGGGCTATGGATGTTTGTAATGACACATTGATATCATCAGTGATGTATTACTGTTTGACGAGTAGAGCTTATCATGTTTTTCATAAACAAATTTGAATTTAAAACAAAACTTAATGAAATAGTTCTATGGAGAAAAAATAACATTAAGGGTTGTAAAATCTCTGAATGTCACAGAGATAACCCTAAATTTTCTTCTGTTTATTTCAGCAAATTAAAAGCTATAACAAGCCATCATCCACCTATTATATCTTCAATTCCATAACATGTCAGATGCTAAAATAATTGCTCAACCACTTAAATACTTCCAATATGTGCCAGAAAGAAATGACAATGTTAAATTCTCCCAAAGTATAGAATTTATGATCTTAGAATCCACTTCCCTTTCCTACTGATTCCCTCTTGCATATATATTTTATAAACTACTTCTAATAACAGAATTATTTAAACTCATACTGCCTGTCATCTGCTATTCTCAAAGTACTTCACTAATAATAGATAATCTGTGAAATTTGTCTCTGCTCTGGGTATTACTACGTCTGTTTGTGCAGCATGGTCCTGTCTTTTACTGCCAAGATATCTGATTAGAGGAATTAGGAGTGGAACTGGAGACCAGGACCAGATTGCAAGGTGGGTGGCTAGTGGTTCTGTTGCTTCACTGTGCTGTACTTGTTACAAAACCTTCCAGCTCTTTTCCACACAGGAGCAATTCAAACTGTGACTCCACAGTAAGGCACCAGGTGCAACGAGGCCTGGAACAGCAGCTGTCCTAATCCATACCTGTTCATAGCTCTTTTAAACTGCGCTCAGTTTACTTCTCTTTGCGCCAGTGTGCTTTTAGTTCCTCTCAGTCAAGAAACCACGGGTGAGCATTCACTTTGTCCAAGATGGTTGAAGTGGAAATCATAATAATCTTAGAGCACTAGTATAAAGGTATTAAGGTTAATACGTTAACTCTCCATTACTATAAAAAGCATTCAAAGCAATCAATTTATAAAGATACAAGGTTTATTTTGGCTCACAGTTTTGGAGGTTCCAGTTCATTACTGATTGTCCTCTTCTTGGGCAGGAAGAGAAAGAGACAGAGAGAGAGAGAGAGAGACACAGAGAGAGAGACAGAAAGAGAGAAAGGTAAAGAAGAGGTGGAGATTAGGATACCACTATCCCTTGTGAATTCATGTGTAAAATAATCTAAAGACTTACAGGAGTGCTGTAATCCCAGCATTCAGCAGGCTAAGGCAGGAGGATCACTGCAAGTTCGAGACCAGCCAAGGCAACAAAGTGAGCCCAAGGCCAGCCTGAACTGCATGGAGAGACCCTTCCCAAAAAGACAAATAAAATAAAATAAAATAAAATAAAATAAAATAAAATAAAACAAACCCCTAACGGCCTTCCAATAGACCTTACATCTCAAGAGTTTTATATCTTCCAATTGCACAGCAGATTGGGAACTGCTTTTAAATAGATGAACCTTTGGAGGACACTTTTCAAATGTAGCAAGGGATGTGTCTTGTTTGTCTGTTTTCAGTTTTTTGTGAAAGTGACATTCTAAAGTAATGATGTTTAAATACTTAAGGGGAAGCATAAAATGGTTGATAGTTCCCCACAAAACAACTTAATAAAGATTGGTCATTTCAAATGTTACATAATATATATCCTCTTAATCATTTCTTTTTTGTGTACATTTGGTTAAATGTCTGATCCTAGGCATGTAGAAATTACAAATCCCTTATTGATATTTATTCATTAGTATTAATGGATATTGCTTTATTCATTAGTATTAATGGATATTGCCTGAGTAATATTATCAGTATTGGGGTTGTTTAAATTGATTTCTAAGCCATTTGATAATTTCATTCCAACTTTCATTAATATTTATACATATAAACAAACATGACCCTTGTATGAAGATAGTATGAAGATAATAAATACTGAGAAGTTGAGTGTGAAAAGCAAATTCATATGCTCTAAAACTATTAGTAGTTTTTAGACAAAATATGAAAGATCCAGGAGTAATTCTTGATTGTTCAAATTATCAAATAGTGCCTGAGCCTGTATTTTTATATCCTTCCTGCAAAAATTCTATGTAGTAAATGTTTAAAGTAAAAGGATCCCTATCAACACTGAAAGTGATTAAGAATGCACATGGGAGATTTTGATAAATTTCAGGAAGACAAATATTGGTGGTATCTGAACAAATCATGACTGAGACCACATGCCTGTTCTAACCACATAGCACCTTTGAGAAAATTAAGAAAACATCTTCTAAAGAATCAGAGTCCTGAGGGCTTATTTTCATCTCTTTGAATGCAGGAAAAGCCTCTAGACTCTGTTCTTGATCTCAACTCTCTGTATTCCTACTCATTAGGTAAGTCTCACGTCTTTAAAACTGTCTTAGTAATGACAGTCAAATATGTATTGATTCAGGTATCTTTTGCCCAGTCAGAATGTCTTCCTCAGTATCTAAATGGTCTGTCAAAGCTCCAGAGGCAGAAAGGATTTCCCTATCCTCCCTCATACAAACTTCACATATACATTCAGTCTGAAAATTAGAAATTGTCCTCCCATCTTCTACTGTATTCCAGAATCATGTTCCTTTAGCTCTATATTATAAATTCTAAATTGAACCATTCCCATGCCCTTGTCATGACTAATATAAGCTATTATCTGTCTGTACTCAGGACTCTTGTTATTGACTCCTGACTCATCTCTCTGTTTTTATATTTATTCACTATATTGTTCATACAGGAGAGTGATCTTTCAAAATATGAACTAGACCATGACTTTGCATATTTCAACTCTCTCTCTCTCTCTCTCTCTCTCTCACACACACACACACACACACACACACACACACACTATAATTTCCCATTACAGCTGAAATAAAATCCAAAATTTTCATGGTAAACTAAGTCTTACAGATCTAGTCACTCTCTAGTTCTCAGATCTTATCTAAAATACTCTTTCTCTTGAACTCTGTTTTCTAAACACTAATTTTTTGGTTCTTTCTACAAAGTTTGTTCCTGCCTTAATACATTTAAGTTGCGATAACAAAATTACCATAAACTAGAGGCTTAAAGATAGCATTATTTCCCATAGTTTTAGAGGATAGGACATTTAAGATGAAGCTACCAGCAGATTTAAGTGTCTTATGAAGATCTGTTTCTCATAATTGGTACTTTCTCACTATTTTATGACATGGTAAAAAGAACATACAAACTCCCTCTGGCTTCCTTTATAAGGACATTAATTCTTTTCAGAGCCTTCTTGATCTAATCACTCACCAAGGGCTCCACCACGGAGGCCCAGCACATGAAGTATTTTGGTCCCCCCATGCTCTGATTATACACATTTATTAAGTACCTATAATATAACAGATTGTTCTATGCATGGAGGAAAAGTAGTGGCTAAAGACCTTGCTCTCAAGTGTACAGTTTAATTCCCAAAGAATGTTCTATCATCTCTCATTGGGAATCCTAGAAGAGCCTCCTAACACTGCTTTCTACTTTCACTCCTGTTCATTTTAAACTCCCTTCCTTCTCTGGCAATCAATGTGGCATGTTTGATAAGGAGTCTTTTCAGATTCAACCTAACGTATTGCTTCTTTCTCCATCTCAGATCCATATCATTTTTTATTCTTAATTTTCTTCATGGCAACCTAAAATGTTATTTTGGACTTATTTGCTAATTTTTTTTTTCAAATTGTGCTAGGAATTGAATCTAGGGCTGTTCCACTGAACTATTTCCTCAGCCCTTCTGCAGCTTCACCCAAGAAAAACTTCTTAAGAGAAAAACCTGCCTGATCCTCCTGCATGAACATCTCCATCCTGTTACTCCTCTACTTTTATTCCTCTGAATTGAAACTTGTTTACTTGCAAGCCATGATTGTTTATATAAAACTAGAAATTAGCTGAAAATGCAAGGAAGAAAACTGGATATAAATCTGCCTCGTAGTACTTAGAGCTAATATTTGCATAGCTCATGCAATATGCTAGACACTAAGTACTTTAAATATGTTAATTTATTTAATTCTTAAAACAACTCCACAAGGTAGGTACAATTATTATGGATAATGTACAGAAATGTGAAGTGATCAGCCCAGGCTCCCACAGGTTTTAAGTGGCTTAGCAGGAATGCTAAGTAGGAAAATCTAGCTCCATGGTCTACACTCTTAGGACTAATGTCTTTAGAGAAGAAACCCATAGAACTTCCCTATGTTAATCAATTTTGTTCTCCATTCATTAATAAAAATGAAAACTCTGGAAAACAAGACACTTGAGATAAATATAAAACACCAGATAAAAGAGTCAATATGATCAAACAGAACAATTAACACTATGGGAAGCAGAATTAATTCAGGAAAATTAACTAGTAAAATTCAAATAATATCCTTAAGATTCAAGGAGCTCTTGTAATCATAATATATAATCAAGCAATTTTGAAAGAAGAGCAGAAAAATTCCTAGAAATGCAAAATGAAAACTTTAAAAATAAAAGATGTATCTGAAGAATAAATAGATACCACATAAGACCCACTAATGATATAAATGATAAAAGTAAGAGAATTCCAATAAAATAGTAATAAAAATTTTTAAAAATTTTTGAAAGTAGTTAAAAATATAAATAATTAATCTAAGAAGTCCAATATCTATCTATTAAGAGCTCAAGAAAGAGAAAAACAAAGAAACAAAAGAATGAGAGAAAAAAGGAAATGAGAAAAAGGGGAGAGACTGTGTATTATTAATGGAAGTAATGATGTCCTGTCCTTTAGGCAGTTATAGAATAAATAAAAGTATGAGTCCAAATGGAAATGGCTTGGTCTTCAGTAGAATGAACCTTCTTAAAAAAATGTATTTAAAGGAAAAGTCTTGAAATATAAAAACTCCAAAAACTAAGAGAAGATTTTAAAGAAAAAGAAGGTGCTTTATAGGAAAGTGTAAATCACATTTGCTTCAGTAACTCTGGGCACTAAAAACAAAAGAGGAAAAGCTGAAACTATCTAAAATTGAAAAGTAGAATTCCAAATGTAATCAAGGATTCGATGCATGTCAGAACTCATAAAGTTTACCTTCCACATATACACTTGTAAAACTATATGAATATGTATTCCACAAAACAAAGAAGAAATCTTACAAAGAGTTTATTAGTCAGCTGCCCAGCACTGCAACAAAAACACCTGTATTAAACAACTTATAAGCAGGAAAAGTTTATTTTGGCTCATAGTTTTAGAGGTTTCAATCCATGGTTGTTTTTAGGACAATAGCAAAGGAAGAGGAAACCATGCGGCAGAGGAGGCTCATTCATTCTTGGCAGAGGAGGCAGCCAAGAAGAAAAATAGAGACAGGAAGGACCAGGACACCAATGTGCCCTTCATGGTCACACACCCAGTGAGCCAACTTCTTCCCTCTAAGTCTAACCTCTTAAAGACACCTGCCAATAGTCCCACAGACTAGGAGCCAAACCATTAATACCTGGGCCTCTACAGAGGACTTTTCAGATTCAATCTCAGACAAAGAATTAGAAATGTATTTAGAGAACCTATGGAATCAATTCAGAATATAAAATTAAGAAAACAGTAAGATGCCAGTCATTCAGTAAGATCTGCAGATTCAAATTATTACAGAAATCTAGAGAGGTCTGTGAAGAATTGCTTTTTAAAAGTGGCTTCCAGCTGGGCATGGTGCACCACACCTGCAATCCCAGCGCTGTGGGAGGAGGCTGAGGCAAGTCTGAGGCAACTTGAACAACTTACAGACATAGCAAGCTGCTGCCCCAAAAGTAAAAATAAAATGGTCAGGGGATGCTGCCCAGTGTGAAGTCCCTGGAATCAATCCCCCATACAAAAAAAAAAAGATGACTTTCTTTCAACAAAAATATGATTCTGGAAAGTGAATTTCTTCTATCAATAAAGAAAAGGAAAAACAATAAAATCAGAATATACACAAAAAGCTGCACAAGAAAGCCATGGTTCTAAATGGAACAAAAGATATGATTTTCATTCAGTAATGTACATTAAAGGAAGAACTGATCTGACACAATATTAAAACATAACTTTGAACAACAGAGTTTTAAGCACATATGATTATATTGTCTTTTCTAGTGGTAAATCACAACATGGACATCAACCTCTCATGTTTTATACATTGTGATTAAATATATTGCTTTTTAGTTTATAATTTCTAGAATTCAACCTATTATCAAAAGTCACAAGCCATCTTCATTAAAGTTATATAATGATTCTAATTAAATTACCCTTTGTGATGTGAAAGAAATGATAAAAATGAAAAAATTAGAAGACATCATAGAAGAGGTTAAGGCACAAGGGAAATAATTTTTCATACCATCTGAAGGAAACTCCAAATCTAGAAAAAGAATACTTTTTAATATTAATTACTATAATTAATATAATTAATATAATGTAATATAAAATTATATTAATTTTATATAATTTATAATTATACTATAAAAATAATTAATTATTTATTTCTTAATATAATTAATATAAAAATAGAGAATTAGGAGTAATTAATATAAAAAATAGAGAAAAAGGAGGGAAGAATTAGGTGATAGGACAATGGAGGTCACCTTCAATTTGCCACACTGATTCAGCCAATATTGTCTAAGTCAAAATAGTAGTGTTGCACCATATTATTCGGAAACATAATGGTAACCTGCAAAATAATTGCTTTTAATAGTAAGAAATTAATAATATTAAATTCTTGGGACCACAGTGACACCCTGGATAAAATGCTGATCACAAAAATTAGTCTCCATGATATCTGACTAAAAAATAAGAAAAAGTTGTTACAAAGTGAAAGCATATACTCTTCAGAGAATGAAGTCTCTGAGTTGTATAAAATAAAGTTATATGATTAATGACCATTAATTAGCTCAAATAAAGAACAAGCAATTTAAGATAAAGATGAACAAATAAAGTAATAAATCAATTTTAGCAAACTCTTGTTAATTTTAATTACATAATAAAATGTTTTAGTGGTATTCAGTAATAAGCTTTATTATCATTATTATTGTTGTTATTTTGTTTATAGGTATGTAAGTCAGCTAAGACAATTTCTTTAGCTTTTAATTCTAGGGTAGAAATTCAGCTCACTAGACCCTTTCTAGAGCCCATGCTAATTAAAGCATTGACTATCTGAAACATGTTTTTCTCATAGTAAAGTTTGGAGGTTTCTGTAGGATGAGTAAAAATACACATTCTGCCTCTTAAGGTCCGAGTCTGATTTCAGCACCAAAGAGAAAGAGAATATACTCTTACCAGAGAAGTAAGAAGAATAAATATTTTCTGAACAATAACCAAAGCTACCACAATCACACAGATGAAATTATTCCTCTTCATTGACCATAGTTGATTTAATTCAAAAATACATTTTAGAAAATTTATTATTCCAACCACAGGCTTTACCTGTATTCCTTTCTCAAATATTAAAAAGCCATTAAAAGGCTTAGAAGTTAAGCTGGTAGTAACACTAAGTTAATAAAGCAATTTATAACAAGCCATAATTTATCATCTCACTATATGCACACTAAAAAAAATCTGCATGATAAATTATCTTTCAAAATGAAAAGTATCATTTGTTTATTGTCTCAGCATACACATTTATGTGTATATTTTAGGAATTCTAGATATGAAATACCATTTGTGACATGCGAACATGTAGAGCATTGATAGATGTCACTGTATTCCATTGCAGAATAATATTTTTTAGAAAATTAAAAATAAATTGTTACATTGGTCAAAATATAATTTAGTGAAAGTATCAAAAGTAACAATAGTTTCAACATTAATTTTTAATGTGTTTGAAAGCTCTCTAAATATTACAAATAAATACTTTTTAGCAAAAATACTAACATATGGTAATAAATCTTTTTTTCACCTCTTCTGCAGAGAAAATGTTGTAGTTTTATTTATTTAAGTCTTTGCTTTTTAAAACAGTTTTAGATTCTTGTAGATCTTTCCTATATATCTCTTCCTCACACATCTGCATAACCGCCTCTATTAGGAATGTCTCCACTAAAGTGATATGTTTGTTATAATTGATGAGCCCATTGATATATGATAATCACTCAAAGTTCAAAGTTTGCTTTAAAGTTCACTTTTGGTGTTATATATACTCTGATTTAGGACAGATGTATATCAACATACATATAAAATATACATATTACTTCCAAATTGTGTCAATTGTGGATTCATTTAGTGACTGTGATTCATTTACTTCTCCTTACAATTCTATTAGTTTCTGTCTCACTTAGTTTGATCTTGTTTGATGCATATGCATTACGGATTAAGTATTTTTGGAGAATTGACCCCTTGTCATTGTGTATGCTCTTCTTCATGTTAGAACACTTTCATCACTTTTAAGTCTACTTAAAAGTGCCTAACTCTGTTTTTGATTAATATGCCTAACTCTGTTTTGATTAATATGCCTAACTCTGTTTTTGATTAAAATTACAATAGTAGTGTATTTGTATATCCATTTACGTTTAATCTGTATCTGTATTTACATTTAAACTGATTTTCATGTTAAAAATAATTAGGCCTTATTTTTCAATCAACTCTAATGATATCAAATTTAATTGGTGATTTTAGACAAATAATACTCAAAATGATTACTGATATGGTTGGATCAATGATCACCATACGTGTTACTATTTCTCTCTTTCTTATCTTTCCTTTGTTCATATTTTGTCTCTTTTTTCCTGCCCTTTTGTGATGCTTATTAGGTATTCTATGCAACTCCATATCCTCTCTTTTGGTTGCATAATTTTTTACTTTGTTTTCTATGCTCTAGAATTTGCAATATGCATTTAAAACTAATTTTCAACTACTTTTATACAATACTATGCCACTATATGACTAGTATGAGTGTTTTATTTTTTTAAAAAAACAAAATAGAAAAAGGGGTAGCAACAAGATTCCAAGGGAAAGAAAAAAAAGAAAAGAACAAAAAAATACTGAGAAGTCATTACTTGATAACTTACATACTGTCATCTTGGAAATAGTTTTTCAAGTTACAAAGTTAAAACATACAAAGTAGACATTCAAGCAATGAGACTGTCAACAGTTTTGTTCCATGATATAACACAAATACAGTAATATGGTCATTCATCTTACACACTTAAACATACATGCAATTATATCCTTTAGAGCACTTTCTTTTCCTCTCTTATTTACAGTAGCCATTACATATTTTGGGTTTTATTACTCCTACAGCTCTTATTAAGCATGAGTGTTTTATAAAATAAGCTCACATCCCACACAAGCATTGTATCACTTTTGTCATTCATTTCCCTTATATATAAGTATATATAAGCATGTATGCGTACATTCATATACACAAACACAATACATATGACATATCCACAAGTACATGACCCAAATACAGTCTACTGTTATTTTAAGCAGTTATCTACTACATAAATTAAAAAGAAAAGGCTGTTTTTATTTTAACTTCACTTTTTCTTTGGTGTGTCTCCTTATGTAGACCTTTCTTACATTCTTCCTATGTAAAGAATAGCTTTTAGTATTTTTTCAAGGAAGGTCTATTAGCAACAAATTCTTCAGTATTTGTTTAAATCTTTATTTGTTCCTAAATTCCCTTGTGAGGAATAATTTTGGAGGTTTTTTAGTTGTTGTTGTTTTGTTTTTGTTTTTGTACTGGGATCGAACTCATGACCTCGTGTTCGCCAAGTGGGCACTTATGTCACTGAGTTAAACCACTGGCCCTAGGTTCTGAAATTCAAAGTTAGTGATTTTTTAACACTAAATATTTCACTCCATTCTTTTCTGATTTATGTGATTTCTAAGAAGCCTGATGCAATCCGTATCATTCTTCTTTAGATTTGTTTTTGTCTTTTCTGTAGTATAAAATGATTTTCCTAAGTATGGTTTGTGGGTTTTGTTTATATTTTTGCTTTTTGTTGCTGTTGTTGTTTTGTTCTGTTTTCAATTTTGCTTTTGGTTTTCATCCTATTTATGTTCTCTAAGCTTTCCTAGGTTTATGGTTTGGAATTTGACATTAATTTGAGAAACTTCTCAATCATTATTTTTGAAATATTCCTTTGTTTCTTTTTTCTTTTTCTCCTCCTTCAGGTATCCCCATTGCATAGATGTTATACCTTGTGTAGTTGTCCTATAGTAATATTATGCCTTTCGTTTGTTCATTTTGTCTGTTTTCATTGGCTTGCAGTTTGGACACTTTCTACTGATACATCATGAGGTTCAGAGATTCATTTCTCAGCTGCATCCAGTCCACTAAAAAGACCATCATTCTTTAATTCTTTTACAGTATTTTTTTTTCCTCTAGCATTTCTGTTTGGTTCTTAAGATTTCCATCCTTCTGCTTACAATGTTCTTGTATCTACATTGTATCTCCTATAGCCTTTGGTGTATGAATCATAGATACTCCAAATTCCCAGCCTTATAATTGTGACATTGCCATCTCCTCTGATTCTGATGCTTGCTCTATCATTTCAAGATGTATTTTCTACTTTATAAGTGGAAAGTTCCACTCATCATGTTTTTTCTTGATGGTCAGCCATGATATAACAAGTAAAAGTAACTGCTGCAAACAGGCCTTTAACAAGGGGCAAGGTTCCGGGGCAGGAGAAGCACAATACAGTCTTACACTTCCAGTCTTTAGTAAGCATGGGCCTCTAGATAGTAAACATCACAAGGTTTCCTCAGGTTTTTCTCTCCTTCCTAGTCTAAAGAGGATGGCTAGAGCTGACTGGACCTGAGCATTTCTCCTCGGTTGGATGGGTTAGGTTCCCCTACCACCCAAGCAGACTAGGTTCTAATTAACTCAAGAAAAGAATGCCCTGGAATAATTCAAAATGGTTTCTTTCCCCCTTTCTTTTGATATAACCGTTGAGGGTTTTATTCTCTTAACATTTCCTGTAAGAAACCAATCAAGCATTAGGAAGTAACTGCCACAAAATGTTTGTCCCCCATCCCCCCTTACACCTGAGTAGCCCTGTGGTTCTTAGTATACCAAGCCCCTAAGCTGAGCCTTCATGGTGTGGGCTCCTTATCCCACTCCTGGTTCCCTCAGAGGGCTTCCCTCAGTACTTTCTGCTCTGACAAGCCAGAACTCTTTGCATTCCCTCGTCTGTCTCTTCAGTCTTGGTGGCTGCAATTTATCCTTCCTCACTTATCTGATAGATCCTAGAAGAGCCTGTTATATTTTTCAGTCTATTCAACTTTTTACTTAATGTTAGGATGGAGTGACAATTCCAAGCTCCCTGCATGCGGATTTTTTAAAAACATTATTTAGACATTGCTAAAAAGAACATTAATTTGGCAGCTCTGGGACGATATGGAAGTATCTCCAGGACTTGATCGATTGGCATTATGTTCAATGGGCTGGATTCACTTTAGAAGAATTTTAAGTTAATTAGCAAGCAAAACACAAAGCAGGGTTAAATGAAAACTAGGCCATATTTATTTTAATGTTTCTTTGTTTCTTATTTTAAATCTCTTTCTCCAATTCCAACTCAAAAAATAATGCCCTCATGCAAATCTAATTGAAAACATTATTGTGCTTTTGCCCTGCCTTCCTGGCCCTTCTAGCCCCAACAAAACTTCCAAATTGCTAAAACCTGTACATATTTTAATGATTATTATTAGTATGCATACTTGTACTAGATATAAAAGTCCTGCAAAGGCTTTATGACCATCAATCTTTAGACAAAGCATTTTAAAAATCAGTAAAATTTCTTCTAAATTAGATGATTCTGCCAAAGCTTTTCTTCAAATATATGTGTATGTGTTCTTATACACTTAAACAATATACTCATTTTTTATTCATGCATAAAAACATCTCACTAATCCAATTTTAAATCCTTTCCTAAATTTAAGTCAAGAATTTAGTACAGTAGTGTCAGCAGGAGAAATAAAAACAAAGATTATCCAAGAAATACATGGAGGAATGATTCATTTTATAAATTTGAATTTTATTTTTTGAAGAAGAAATTAAATGGAGATTCTCATTCTGTTTCTGTAATATTGTAGTGTTCTTGAGTTAAGCTTTGTCTTCAATGATCTTTTATATCTCTGCTAATCAAATCTTTCATTTCTAGCACAATCTTTTACATAATTACATAATTTGGACTTAACTAATTCAGTTTAGCACATACACTCCCCAACAAGCGCAAATTTGTGATAGTTATCAATACATGAATATGAAAAGTAGAATACTTATTAAACAATTCCTGGCACATAGTAGGTTGTCAGTAAACCTTTGTTGAATGATTTAGTGAGTAAATTTTGTAAAGCTAAATTTTATAAAAGAAAATGTGGCTCATTTTTCTTTATTTCACATTTCAACTAAAAAGCGTAAGAAAAGTTTCCTAATAAAAGAATACGTGAATGCTAAAATGAATTTAACACAAAATTACAAGATGAGTTTGTGCTGAGTATATTTCTTGAGCAATCTTTTTCTCTCACTTTCTTTGTTCTTTTAAATTATTAATTTGTCACTACCACAGAGTCTGTCAGAAAAGTATATACACACTTTAGGAAAAGAAAACTTTGTGTAAATACTTTAATACTAAGTATATTGAGACATCACAAGATTAATACAAGTTACCTTTGGCCTCTACAATTACAAGAGGTG
The DNA here is from genome assembly GCA_004027295.1 of Dolichotis patagonum. Classification (NCBI taxonomy): domain Eukaryota; kingdom Metazoa; phylum Chordata; class Mammalia; order Rodentia; family Caviidae; genus Dolichotis; species Dolichotis patagonum. The sequence continues at coordinate 127,587 of PVJX010000630.1, read as the reverse complement.
CTCAAAGTGGTAGCCATTAGCTTCCAGACATTTATTATTTTTATTTTCTGAAGTGTGCATACATTTTTGGTAGACTCTATATAGTAATGAATTCATTTATAGAAGCATTAATGTGAGACATTTTCATAGGAACACTATGAAATGAATACATTTATAGAAGGGTTAATGTGAGACATTCTCATGGGAACACTATGAAATAGCATTTTCTATAACTTTAGACATACACATAGACCTATAAATGAATAAATGAAAAATAAATTTATTTTTAAATATTTCATGAAGAGTGCTGCTCAGAAACATTGCCACGGAGAGGAAAATTTTCTAGCAGCTCTGGCTGTTGACGTCTTCTAGGTCTAATCTACCCCTGTCTGATCACAACAAGGCCATGCTCCTAATCTCTGGACATGATGGGGGATGAGCAAAATCCTACAAGACACAGCACTACTTAAATAAGCAATAAGGACTCTCTGTGGGTGTGATCAAAACCTTCTTAGACCTAGGTGTTAGTGTGTGATATTTTCTATTGACCCTTCATTCTTCCTTTCCAATGCAAGTACTAGGTCATCTGAATATTATTTCAACTTATTTTGACTTCTTCCCCTTAACCTTTCCAAAGTAAATCTCTTATACTTCCAGTCCCACTTGTGTCTATTTCTCAGGTATTAAGGAATATCACTGAATAAATCAATAGTGTTGAAATTTTCCCTTTTTTTCTTAAAATCTTCTATAGGGTTTGAGAATCTTGTTGATCTTTATAGAATTCTTATTCTATTAGGATGTCTTATTCTATTGTGTATGCGTGTGTTTAACCAAATTTGTAAACTTTTATTGGGACTGAGAAGGACAGTGCAACAAAGATGAATCCACAGTAGCTATTCTGCCGTGTCTACATGAGACACTAAGCCATAAGATTGAGAGGAGAATGGAGTTGAAAAAAGGAAGGAACATAAAGAAATACATGGCCTGCTGCTCTATTTCTAATTTAGCCTGTTATTGTCTTTTGTTTTTGAAATGGTTCTAAAAATGAATTCCGATTGTTGAAAATGGAGACCAGCCAACAAAATCCAGATGTCATGTGTCTTTGGGACTAAGATTTTTTTAGCAGATTTATAAAAGATAACTTGAGGGTAAGCCATACTTAATTTGTGAAATTCAAAGCAAATTTGATGGTAAAAGATCTTATACTCTATTTCAGTGTAAGTATTTTAGTAGAGTGAAAGAAAATTAAACTAGTCAAGGTATGACTTTAAAAAAAATACACCACCATTTGTTATGTTTGAAAGGTTCTTTAAACATGCTTATTTGTCACTTAATTTCAAACATTGCAGTTTACTTCAATTTAACTTTCAGTAAGCTAGCAGCAACCCTCCAAATGTGTTATCTAATGTAGCAATTATTTTTTGTTTATAATTTTATATCAAGCATGTTTCATAAGTTGTTTTATTATTATTGTGTTGTAAACATGAAAAATAATTTTGAAGAATGCCTGTAAGAAGATGGCAATAAGTTATAAGACCTGTATATACATTAAAGCGTGGCATAAAAACTACAGTAAAGAAATGATATAAATTAATTTACAAAACAGAAAGATGATTTGAAATCATTGCACTTGTATACTTGCAAAAAATCAAGACTATTGTAGAAAAAATGTCTTAGTATGAGTTATTAAGTGATACTATTGGAACATCTCTAAGACATACTAGAAAAAGAATAAAATGCACTTGAGAATTTTGAAAGATGTGACTAAATGGAGAGGCCATCTGGTGTTGCTTAGGGTAGACGTGGGATTTTCCAGCCTATGGAGAAGTCAACCCCAAAGACCCTCCAAGACAACAACTTCTCAGGTTCCAGCCACTGTACAGGTTTCTTCTACAAAAACAGTGCTGGAAATCCCTTAGAGGAATTTCTATCAGGTTATAGATAGCCGGGACTCTATCACACTGTGCCCAACCATTTCAGCACATTTACTTAGCTGTATAGGAGTGAAGTTCTGGCATCATAAACAGCATCATGTGAAGGGGAGACTGTGCATATGCCAGTCATGCTCCCCTCCAAAGCTACTGACAAAGATAAACTCTGGATTTAAATATGGCAACCCATAGTTTACTAATATACTTTCCTGGATATAAATTGATCATCTCCCCCAAAGCAACTTCTGATAGAATATAAACTCTTCAAGTTTACAAGAATTGATTTTAGTATGTGTGATGGTATGAACAGTTACTTTGAAGAAAATGAGACATCATGGTAGCCATTGCTGATTTTCTATCATTTTTTTGAAGTCTAATAATGCTTTTATTCTTGGTTTTGATTGGTTTTAGTCTGTTTTTAATTATTTGACTTCAATATGTGTGATGATATGGACAGCTATTTTGAAGAAAACAAGAGACATTATGGTAGCCATTATTGATTTCCTATTGTCTGGTTTTGAGGACAGGTAAGGCTCTCATTCTTTTGCTTTGATTGCTTTTATACTATTTTGTTTTGTATTAACTTATCATGTGTGAAGGTATGGACAACTATTTTGAAGAAATCAAGAGACATTATTGTAGCCACTGTTGATTTCCTGTTGTCTTGTTTTGTAGTCCTATGTTATTTGCACTGTTTTACTCTGACCTATTTTGTTCTGTTTGGTTTTGCTCTGTTTACAATAAAAAAAAGAATATAAACTCTTCAAGAACAAATATTTTTGCAGGTTTTATTCATTGTTACATTCCAAACATCAAGAATATTGCCCAAGTAGGTCCTTGGGGGTGAGGGGGCATGTTTAGAAGAATATACCTCTCTCCTCCAGGTGACTGAGACCACTAGGAACAAGAGCTGTGCTAAAGTCACTTTTGTAAATCCCATGTCAGGCTTACCAAAAAAATTCTCTTCAGTGTCAGTGAGTACTCATTGAATTATCTAATTATTTAAAAGATAAATGAATAGAAAAAAATGTTTCTTTCTCATCCAAAGATGGTACATTGCAAGCAGTCTGTCGGCCATTTATATGTAATTTTTGCTTATCAGGTGTCCTACAAACCTCTAAATAGCACTGTAATTGAAGGAAAAGAACTAGTATGTCATATCCTGGGAATGCATGAATTACCAAAGCTGAATCAAGAAGATAAAAATATTTTCAATAACCCAATATCAGTTAATGAGATTAAAACACAATTAATAACCTACCAATAAAGAAAAGCCCAGGTCCTGATGGATTCACAGCTGAATTCTATAAGAAATTTAAAGAAGATTTAACATCAATACTCCTCAAACTCTTTAATGAAATTGAAAAAGAAGCAATTCTCCCTAACTCATTCCTGGAGGCAAGTATTACTGTTAACAAAACTAGATAAAGACCCAACCAATACAGAGAACTATAGGTCAGTCTCCCTAATGAATACACATTAAAAAATCCTTAATAAAATACTATCAAGCAGAATGCAGCAAATCATCAAGATTATGCATTATGACCAAATAGGATTTATCCCAGGAATGCAGAGATGGTTTAACATACACAAATAATAAATATACTATACCATATTGATAGAGCCAAAGGCAAAAATCACATGATCATCTCAATAGATGCAGAAAAAAGCTTTTGATAAAGTCCAGCACTCATTCATGATAAAAACCCTAAAGAAAAAATCGAAACATATGGTTTCTACCTCAGTCTGATAAAAGCCATGTCTGACAAATGAAGAGCCAACATCACATTAAATGGACAAAAACTGAAATTCTTCACTCTAAAATCAGGAACAAGACAAGGATTTCCGCTATCACTACTCCTAGTCAATATACTACTGGAAACATTAGCCAGAGCAATTAGACAAGAGAGAGAAATAAAAGGAATAAGGATAGGAAAGGAAAATGTTAAGCCATCATTTTTAACAAATGATATGATACTCTATAAAAAAGACCCCCAAAACTCCCCCAAAACACTTCTAGAGTTAATAACCAAATTCTTTATACAAACAAGAAACTCACTGAGAGAGAAATTGGAGAAATAACACCTTTTATAATGGCATCCAGAAAAATCAAATACTTAGGAATCAATCTAATGAAGGATGAAAAAGATCTATACACTGAAAATTACAGTACTCTTACAAAGGAGATTGAAGAGGATATCAGAAAATGGAAAGATATCCCTTGCTCATGATAGGAAAAACCAACATTGTGATAATGGCCATACCCCCAAACTGTTACACAAATTTAATGCAATTATAAAAATTCCATTAGCATACCTCACAGATCTAGGAAAACATTCCTAAAATTCATTTGGAATCAGAAGAGACCTAGAATAGCAAAGGTAATCCTGGGCAACAAAGGCAAGACATAACAATCCTTGACTTGAAATTATACTACACAGCTACTGTGATAAAATCAAAATGATGCTGGCAAAAAAAAAAAAAAAAACAGATCTGAGGACCAGTGGGACAGATTAGAAGATGCAGATGCAGCTACAAAGACAGTCACCTTATCTTTGACAAAGGAGCCAAACGTGATCACTGGAAGAAAGGTAGCCTCTTTAACAAATGGTTTTTTACCTGGTTTTCCACATGCTGAAGACTCAAACTTGACATGTTTATAGCCATGCACTAAACTAAAGTCAAAATGGATCAAAGATCTAAATATTAAAACAGAAACAATGAATATAAGACAAGGTAGGTAGAAATCTTGAAGACATAGGGGTAGATAGAGAGTTCATGAATAAAAACCAAAGTGCACTGGATGTACTTCGAAGAATCAACAACTGGGATTTCATCTTATTAAAAAGCTTTGTACATCAAAAGAAGTCAAAAAAACAGAGTGAAAATATAACCAACAGAATGGGAAAAACTTTTAGCCAAGTGCCCCCCAGATAAAGAACTTCTATCTAGAATTTAAAAATAATTGAAAAAAATCAAACTTCCCAAATTCAAAGACCCAATCCAAAAATGGGCATCTCACATGAATACACACTTCTCAGATGAAGAAATACAAATGGCAAATAAATATAAGAAAAAATGTTCAAGATCATTGGAGAAATGCAGATTGAGACAACACTGAGATTTCATCTCAGTCCGTAAAGAATGGCTATCATCAAGAAATCAATCAATAACAAATGCCTGTGGGGCTGCAAGGAAAGGAACCCTTCTCCACTGTTGTTAGGAGTGTAGACTGGTAAAACCACTGTGAAAACCAATCCAAACTAGGATTGGAGGTCTCATTTGATCAACCTATTTCTCTTCTGGGTATTCCCTAGAAGAATTGAAAACATCACACCACAGAAATATATGTGCACCCGTGTTTATAACAACACAATTTGTAATATCTAAATCTTGTAAACAATTCAAATACCCATCAACTGAGGAATGGATAAAAAGTAGTATATTTATAGTAATGCAGTACTACTCAGCTCTAAAGAAGGATAAAGTTGAAGCTTTTATAGATAAATAGATGCAACTTGAGACCATAATCATAAGTGAAATAAATCAGACTCAAGTGTAAAAATGGTATTGTCTCCCTAGTGTAAAAAACCAAAAGTGTAAGTAACACCCAAGATGTACAATAGATATTGCAAGAGTGAGTGAGGAGGACACTACTTAGAATGAAAGGACAAGTGGGATGGGGAAAAGCAGAACAGAGGTTAGCAGTATTGTAAGATAGTATCATGAGATAGATACTTGTACTACTAATTTGTGTTGGTTCATCAAAAAGAATGGTTTGTGCTTTCATTGTTTCATCATTTTTTCATTCCTGTGTCTTCCAACTTGAGCAACTACTTTGAAGGTAACAATATACAATATATTAACCAGTGTTTAGTCTCCTATTATTTTGTTTTGAAATTCTGTATCATTGTTTTTATTCTTTTGTCATTAAAAAAATATCATTTATTTTACTGTAAAATCCACAAGAAGTTGATGCAATTCTGGCAACAGAATGTGAGCTAGGGCAACATTTTCTAGACCTCGAGACTCAAATACCACTTCTGGAGTTGCTGCTTGCCCTATACCTTGCAATACTGTTAGGCAACATGCTTTTCAACCAATAGGAAATAATTAAATTTACAAAGGAGTAATAAGGATAGTAAAAACAGTTTCTATATATTTTTCACCAGGTTCCCTGACTGTTAATATTTTGCATAACTAGGACAGATTTGTCAAAACTCTGAAGTTAAAATTTGTAAAACACTGTTGACACTATTAAGCTTTGTTTGTATTTCACCAGTTTTCCACTAATAGCCTTTTTCTGCCCAGATTGTAACGTGAAGTAGCATGTCTCATTTATTCATGTCTCTTACTGCCCTCTCACCTGTGACAATGTCTGTCTCTCCATATTTTTCATAATCTTGAAAAGATTCTTTGTTATTTTATAAAAATTCCAAACAATTTGAGTATATCTGATGTGTCATGATTAAACCACAGCCATCAGTCATTGGGAAGTATATCCTGGAGCAATGTGTACTTCATCCATTAATGTTAAATGTATTAATTCTGGAAATCAAAATAGATAGTTCTTTGTTTATCAGAATGACTGAATACATTTTCTAAATATACAAAGCCAGGCTGGAGGGTGGGTCAAGGCCTAAGTTATAAAGGGTTGTTGAAAACATCTCCTTTTGGTTCCATAGTTACTAATATAGTATCAGCAGCTGCCAAAGAACAGGAAAAGAAAATAGAATATTGCTAGTGGGCATATACTCAAGTTTTTTATATTCATGTTATGGAGGATGACATATGGCACATTACTTGGTACATAATAATGGTAATAAATATTTGTTAAATGACTATTTAAATAAGCTACTGAATAGTTTGGCCACAAAAGTATATCTCTTGATATAATGATATAAAATTGGGCTCTGAGAACAACGGATCTGACCCAATATGCCCTACAATTTTTCTATTTAGATGTTATAGTAATCTGTCAAAACTAGCTTCAGTGTCTGGAAGGAGAAACAAGCCAATTTACCCATCCCAAGAGTCGGCAGAAGCCACGTTGGGCCTGGAAGTAGTAAGAAGAAGCCAATTCACCCTTCTCATAAGGCAATGCAAGCCATGTGGCTTTCTAGAGGAGAAACAAGCTGATTTGTCCTTCCCGTGTGCCAACTAGCAGGCAGACTGGGAGGCAAGAATCAACTCTGCTCCCAGTAAGCAGCAGGCTGATTTGGAGGACAGACTGAGTTGTTAGCAATTGAGGTACAAAAGCAACTTAATGCTTGTATTGTTTGACTAACTTTGCAGGCCTAAGGCCAGTAGTCTGAGCATCTATTGAGAGGATAAGAGTAGGTAATATAGCAAAAATAGGGGATTTCCTTCTTCTTGTTTTTGAAATCAATATTGTTCTTACTGTTCTGTTTTGTTGCATTTTATTGTTTTACATAATTCAATGTTCTGTTTTGATTGGTTTTATTCTTTTGTTTTGTTTGATTTTTATTATGTCTTATGGTATGCACAGTAATTCTGAAGACAAGAGACATTATGGCAGCTATTGTTGATTTCCTATTATTTTGTTTTGAAGTCTTGTATTACTTTCACTGTTTTGATTGGCTTTATTCTGTTTTATTTTGTTCGGTTTTATTCTATTAAAAAAAAACTAGCTTTAGCAAAGACAGTTGAAGAAAAATTGCCAGTAAACTTTCATCAGAGGTAAAGAATAAACCTAGAAATTAAGTTGAAGCTCATGTGATAAGTTAATTCTTACCTTCTTCTTACCCAAAAGTAAGGTACTTTAAAAAAGTTTTTGTTTCAAGTATTTTAATTAGATAGATGTGTCTAAAAGCCATCAAGGCATTTACATTTTTAAAGACTTTACACTGAAATACATTAAGAGCAGTGCTGGTATTTTTTTCTGCTGCCAAATGTAACAGTAGTATATATTATTAAAAGTACTTTATGTTCGTTATTTATAAGAGCTTTACTTGAAGAAACACAGAATGCACACGTCACTAAAAAGGCACTTTTTTATTTCTGAAATAATTCCTCCTTAAAAATGTGTCTGGCTTGAAGAAAACTTGGAAAAGATTTTCTCCTTTGAAAAACTCATATGATTGAAAAGATTTCACCTTCAAAGAGTTGTACTCCAGAAGAAGTCCCTTTGAGAATTTTAAGCATTGCATGGGAAATGTATTCTTTGAAGATTTTTCATGTTAAAAAACATTTGCATGACTTGGGTATCCTCTTTGAAGTCTTTAAAAAAATATTTAAAGGGTTTCCCCTTTGAATGTTTTCTTGATGCTGTATATTGCTTTTTTGGAAAATGTTACTTTCTATTGAGGTGGTTTTCTTTATGTTCCACCTTTATTACTATTATACCTTTAATTACTTTGTTCTAATAAGTGAAATTGGGGCTTCCAGTATATCAAGGATCCTCCTCTATTCTATGAACCTAAAGTTGGAATTCTTACCATCTCGCTGCATAGGAACAGATTCAGAAAATATTATAAAAAGTATTAATTCATGTAAGTAACAAATATATAAATATAATATAGGACATTTTCTAAGACTGTGTTGTATTTTAAAAACATAAAAGCACCATAAATTGATTATAAATGAAGAATTTCATGATGATGATTTCATCATCAATTCCCTAAATCAGATACAGCTAAAAAAAAAAAAGCAAGAAATCTTTTAGGACACATTGGATAAAGGGTATGTTGACTAATAATAAAGTTTCCTTCATTTGACTAATTTGTACTGAAACTTCACTTTGTTTAAGATAGTAAAGAGGACAGAAAAATAAAGCACTATAGTTGCTCTCAAAAAAGTTACATTCTTACAAGGAGCCTAAAATTTTAGCCCACGAAAAGTGACAATATAAGGTATTGTGTGAAAAAGTATTTTCAGTAGTGAAAAATCCTCACCAGAACTTAGAGGAAAGAAAGAAAGGGGATAAAAGTCTTTGTAAAAGAGGGAGCATTTAAACAAACATAAGTAATGTTTCCATTTGGAGACTAGTTGTCCATAATTGGGCTAAGAAACAATTTGATCAAATGCAACTGACATTCTTTCAGTGTAATATAATGATAGAGAATAGGACACAACAAAAAGGACATGAGAATGTCCAAACCAAAAAGTAAAGAAAATCTGCTTTCATTAAAGTTTTACTGTTTTTAAAATTGATCTGTATGTATGTGTTGGGTTGCAATGCAAAACAGATTTCTTAGGGTCGGTCTTAGTGAAAGAAAACAAAAGTTATTTGAAACCAGGAGTTTACCTGGGGTTAGGAGGAAGGAGTGCAGTGTTCACCCTAGGCAGTACATTTTGGGGGGGGGGTGGCATTAATGGCAAAAGTGAAAATTGTATGATAATAATTTATGACTCAAACTATCTTTGGTGTTAAACTAAGGTTTCCTATGTGCATCTGAATACAGCAGCATGTCTAATTGCAAGATTGTTTATGCACCAATTGCATTGAATAGTTTCCCTGCTCATCTCCACCATTATGTTGAAGGCAGAGGTGCCCAGAGAGGCACAAGCTAGCTGCATTACTGAATCTAACTTAAAAAACAATTCCGAGTAGTAAAATGAGCTAAGAGAACAGACATATTTTTGGTAAAGGCTTCAAAGGATGGAAATGTTTCTGAAGGGCAGGTAGCTCACCCTCTGGAACACAAAGTTCAGCAGAGTATGACGGGCCTGGGAAAACAACATGAGATGAAGAAGGGATGAACTATAGAGGATTTAACTTCCAAGCTAAGAATTTGAGGTATTGTTCTAAAGCAAGGAAGTCACTGAGAACTTTTGAATGAGGGAATAACAGTGTCAGAGTTATATACCAATTAAAATGAATCCATTGGTGAATCTTTAAAAAATTAAAATTGAAGGCGAGATTAATACTTATTATGTAAGCATGATAGTTGTTCTTTCAAAAATAAAATATATTTCACTTAATATTATGTTCTCTAATTGTATCCATAAATGACTCAAGTTTATCTTTCTTTATGGCAAAGTAGTACTCCACTGTGTATAAATACCACATTTTCCTTATCTTTTAGTTTCTCTAAATTCATTGAAAAGAAAATTTTGTGTTATTATCTCTTTGTTTTTTCTTTGGAAGAGAATTTTTTGTCTAACCTTGTACTCTTATTAACTACTTTGAAGATGATATAAACTATTGATATTCTCTTATTTTGTTATGAAATTTTATTTTTTCATAAAATAAAAAAAAAAAATAGAGAGCTGGGAATTTAGCTCAGAGATAGAGCCCTTGCCTAACATATAAGAGACACTGGGTTTGATCTCCAAAACAACACAAGTAAAACAAAGTAAATATAAGTAAATATATATACACATCTATATGTCAAAAACATTTTGTAAAATTTAAAGTGAAGCACCATCACTTCAGTTCCAAATAGTAATGCGGTTTTTAAAATTTAAAATATAAGGTTAAAAAATTTTCCTCTTGATTATATTCTTTCAAATGTAAAGAATGAAAACATACTATTGTGGCACTGTGTCAATACTATAAACAAACACTAAAAATTGGGTATTAAAATTAATGGACATTTTTCTGTTTTCTAAATATAAAAATCATGCATTGCTTTTTCCTAGTCATTTAAAAGTTGTAACTTGGGGACTTCTTTTGGAGTTATAGTGTCCTCATATTTAGTAATTTACATGCATAAAATTTATACTGCTAATGTATCTGAAAATAGCCAAACCCAAGAAAATCTCAAAGACCAGAATTGTATCTGTGCCCCACTGTATTTCCACCCCTACACAGTGCCTGATATAAAACAGGTAAGGCTGCCACATGTGACAACTAGATCTACAGTATTCCCAGTGAAATTTGAATTTCAAAGAAAAAATGCATAGGTTTCCTGTCATAAATATGCTCCATTTTGGATAAACAACAAAATTTTTTGTACATGTATGCACCAGTTATTGTGACATAATATCCCTAAAATTTATTCATTATTTATCTAAACTACAAATTTCAATCTGTGTCCTACATTTTATCTGGCAGCTCTAATAGTAGGGACTCAGGAATGTTGAATGAGTGTGCTTACATGTGTGCACATTTTGTTGTGATAATATATATATATATATATAAATAGTAAAATTTATGACTTTAATCACTTTTAAGTGTCCAATTCAGTTTAGTACACTCACAATATTCTGCAGTCATCACAATTCATCCTTGGACTGTTTCACTGTACCAGCCTGAAGCGATACCTGTTAAAAAACAACTTCCTGTTTTCCCTTTGCTAGTCATGGATATCCACTGTTCTATTTCCCATACGTAACATTTGGCTTATTTGAAGCACCTCATAAAAGTGGAGTCATATGTTTGTCTTTCACATCAAGATTATTTCACTTGCCTTAATATTTTCAATATTTATCATGTTGTATTGTGCATCAGAATTTCATTGCTTTTGAAGACTGAATCTTAATGTGTTTATGACAATGTCTTATTACAGTACTAGCATAAGGACTCCCTGCCATCCTTGTATATTTTTTCAAGCCTTACCCCAGTTGCAGCACAGCTTTGTGATTCTTAATTACAAGCTAATAGCTTTCCATCTGGTTAGGGTTTAGATCTTACAAATTCCTTAAAGGCCACGTGCTAATGGCTTGACTGCCAGCCTGTGGCACTATTGGGAGATCGTGCAATCCTGGGAGATGGGGCCTAGTGGAAAGAATTTAGGTCACTGAGGATACTAAAGGGGCCATTAGGACTTCTGCGCTTTTCCTCTGCTCATCTATTTTTTTGCTGCACAGCCACCATGATGTGAGCAACTTTACTTCACCACATACTCCCATCTCAGTGTCTCTGCTGCCTCATAGGCCCAAAGCAACAAGACCAAGCAAATATGGACTGAAACCTCTAAAACTCTGAACCAAAATACAACTCTCCTCCTTATAAAATTGTTTGCCTCAATTATTTCGTTGCAGCAACAAAAGTTTATTGGTCTGGCTCTTCTAGAGCCCCTTGAGTTTTCTGGCTTTGCAGAATTTCCCGAACTTTGAGCACATTATCTGACCATAGATTCTGTCCAGAGCTTTCTTCCCAATTACTGCCATATTCTGATATGATAGTCCATTACAATATATTCAGTAAATGTTGAAGAGTTGAATTCATTTATTTTTTGGAAAAATTTAGTCTCTAAAAAATCATTGATTGTTTTGAAGTGATGATTAATGACTGTACATTTAATTCTGTGATGATAATTTTTTAAATTTATTGAAGCATATTTATGGAATATTTTGTATAGCTGAAATTTTTAAATTTCCACCTCTATTAAAGCCATTTTGTACCATTTTCCATATATCTGAATTGTTTGTTAAGTAATTTTCCATGTAATTATCAAGTAATTTTGGGTTTCAAAGGGCAAAGTGCTAAGTTCCAGCAATCAAAGAAAGATAATAGTTGTTTCTTTTCTCTCTACCTTCACCTGCAAATGTATAGTGATGGTCTACCATCTCTTTTGTTCCTGTGCAAGGTGACTACAAAGCGACAACCTGCATCTTGCCTACCACACACCACTCATTATTTCTTACAATGCTTGCTTGGCAGATCTCCGGGCTGTCCTCAAGCTGTTTCCTCACATTCTGCCTCAGTGCGCTAATACAAACTCAGGTCTACTATAGGTTCTCAGTGAATGTTTGTTGTTTAAGTGAATAAAGGAATAAAATGACTAGACAAGTATAGTATTGTCTTTGATTTTTCCCAAATTTACCTTTATTCCTTTCTCATAAGCAATGAATATAAAGAAGACCAAGTCAGCTTTTTATTTTACCTGGAGTTTTTGGGAAAGGGGGAAGCCTCCTTTGTCTGGGGCTGATGAACTGTGGAGTTGTACACAAAACCTCTGAGAAGACTTCCAGTAAGTAAGACCAACATGGAGGAGAGAAAAGAAACAGAAAGGCCTCCTGACAAATTCTGAGTCCTAGACTACAACTCTGCCTGTGCTCTATCTTTATACTTCTCAGTTTCATGTGTCAATGTATTCTCTATCACTGTCCATGAGTTTCAATTTTGTATGGAATAGTAAATTTTAAAGTACACTGTCGGGACCTGCTCTAGATCCCCGATCTTCCAAATGAGTGTAAGGCGGAGGTTAAATAAAAAGAGACAATTGTATGAATTTTTAGGGTTCCGGGAGGGTCAAAACCCTTTAGTTGAGCTTGAGACTCCAAGGACTAAGACTTCAACTTCTCTGGATCATCCCACTTTTATTAGGACCAAGGACCAAGGACAAAAGGTGAAAAAACTGAAAAAAGCACAGGAAATGAGCAGGACCTTGGAAGTGACTTCAAAGACTTCTCCAAGTGGTATGCCAATTTAGGAGAATCATCTTATCTCCAAGATAACATTCATGGTAGGACTGAGATGGCAGGAGTGAACTTCCTTTAACTGCTATCTCCATTTACTTAATTAACGGAAGAGCCAAGGTGTCTTCAGCTGTGGCCTTATCTTGCCCTTTCAGGTATTTCTGGCCTCACTGGCCACTACAAGCCTAAGCCAGGACCAGTGATTCATAGAGGTTCACTTACTATGAATCAGTTCCCATTGCCAGACAAGGGGCCTAGGCCTAGGACAGACTCACAGATAAACATAGAAAGCCAATTAGCTAATTTAAATCCTGCTCAGAGCAGCTTCACAGTGGTCTCCAACAGTTCACAGCCAATTAAACATAATCATAGTAGCTATGATAACTTTACCTGTTTCTTGTCATTCACTTAAGCACGTGGAATCCCTTACCTACAGTGATTATTTTTCAAGGATAGGAACATCACTTTAGTTCATCAAATCAGATCAAAAAGCAAAATTTCCAGTCAATGGCTGTGGCAAGAAAATCTCTCTCTCCTTACGAATAATGAGGTACATAAATATGTGTGTTCTAAAGTTGCTGAAACCATTTTGCTACCATGAGGAAAACTGGTCTTAAGACAAAGTCAACATATTGAGGATAAAAAAGCTGTGAAAACCAGAGAGAAGCAGAATCCCTCTGGACTTTTTAGTTTTATACACCAGTATGTTCTCTTTATAGTTGAAGCAAATTGAATTAAGTTTTCTGTTACTTAGGTTTGAAAGTATTCTATTACAATGTTCAGTTAAACCACTGATCAGTCAGCTAGTAAGATAAGATAAAATAACTGCAAAGTGTCTTGTTTTGCTAAAATACCTTTTGTGAGGAGCCAAAACATTTAGTACAGTGCATGGCACATAGTAGAGAGTTCAGTAAAGTTAATTAAATTTGAAATTAATATAAGTGTTAATAACAGCTATCATTTTAACCAGTTATACCTGGATCTATGAAGAACTACACATTTTTTTCATCAAGGCTTCATGGTTATAGTCTATTATTAATCCTCATCCTATCAAGGATTAAAACTAGAGATTCAAGAAGCAATTCATCAAAGAAATTCTGATTTTGGATCACTTGTGTTTAATTTTTAAGGTACTGTGTGCCATTTATAAGGGATTTTCATGTTCTAAATCTTGACTAAGGAATACTAACTTGTATGTGAGATATAAGAGTTTTGAAGGCCAGACAGGCCGCTTCAATTGATCAGCGTAATTTAGTGTCTTAGTTAGTTTTCTTGTTGCTGAGACAAAATACTCAATACCCAAAGTTAAAGGGGAAAAGATGTATTAGAGCTCTCAGTTTGCAGATGTTTCAGTTCATGGTTAACAGACTCAAAGGCAAGGTGGCATGGCAGAGGGGCTTTGCAGAGGAGAAAATATTCATGATGGGCAAAAGTCAGGAAGGTAGCAGATCAGTAAAGTAGCAATCAGTAAGGAGCAAGTGATGAAGCAGCCTATTTTTGTCCCTTATATTTGGCTATACATCCTCAGCATGAGTAGTACTCACACCGAGAGTGGACCTTCCCGTTATCTATAACCAGAACTATGCTAAACCAATCAATGGACTAATTTGTGAATCATACACACTTAATTCCAGCATCATACACTTAGTCTAAGTCATACATACTCTAAATCCAACCACCTATGAAAAGCCCCACTTGTGACCATATGAGGTTTTGGGAAAACATCTAGACACAAACCATAATATATAGCATGGTTGACAAAGAGTCAAGCCATGTTAAGTAGGAGCTAATTTTACTTTCCAAGTTTTAATTTCCAAGCTAATTTTACTTTACAATGTTTTAAGAACATTGAGAAGAAACAAGCAAAGGAAAAGAATTTGCTGCCAAGGAAGTCCCTGAGTAGGATCATAGTTCCCATTGTATTCTTTTCCTTCCTTTCTCATCAAGATCACAGCAAATCAGAGAGAAGTGGCAATGGGATGATTAGATGTGAGAAGAAGAGAGTGAAATGGGAAATGTATGGACCCACTGTTAATAAATAAAATAACTCACATTAACTTATCAAAAAATGTGGCAATACTTTAGGATACTCCTGTAGTTGTGATGTTTTCTGCTACCTTGAATAGGATAAATATTAGTCTTTGCTTACATTCTAATCCAATCTGGCATTGGTTATTGATTCTCTTTTATGGTTTTACCCATCTTCCTGACTATTCTACTGCACAAGAAATGTTAGTCAAAATAGTTAATACCACTAGAGCACAGAAATGGAAGTCTAAGATGTGGTAAACACAATACTGTCCCTTTCCACCCTAAGAGTTCATGTCCTAATTCATAGACCCTAAGAAATTTTACCTGACAAAAGGCTTTTGCACATTTGATTATGTTAAGTATCATGAAATGAAAATAATATCCTTAATTATAATGTTGGGTCCAATATAATAGCACGTATCACTATAAGGGGAAATCAGGAAAGTCAGAGTACTACAGGAGATGCAGACAGAATCAAATGTTGGAGTTTTATGCCTTGAAAATGGGGGAAGGTACAATGAGCCAAGGAATACAGGTAGCCTCTAGAAGCTAGAAATAAAAAAGGAAACAGATTCTCTTCTCAAGGATTTAAAAGGAACATAGCTCTTCCAACGGCTTAATTTTAGCCCTTCTAGACTCATCTTTGAATTCTAACCTAAGAAAACAAATCTGTTGTTTTAAGCTACCAAGTTTCTGGTATCTAGTAAGTTTGCAGTAATTTGTTACAGTAGCAATAAAAACTAACAAGCCAGCTAATCTTAAAAAGGACACTGCTCAGAAAGTGGCACAATAGTAACTGTGTGCACTGACTAAATAAAATATTGTCTGGGGATAAAACCATTCTCAGCGTAGAAATATGACGCATGTCTGGGCCAATGAATACATCAAATTCTAATACCTGCAGTGATTGATTCAAATGTGCTTACATGATCAAACCCTGCAATCAGGGTGAATCTCAAAATTTCCATATGAGCTACTGTACAAGAGATCGGCTTTTTTCAATTCGATCTGAAGTTGCAAGAATGAAATCATTTTAATACATTTATGAAGTTCCTATCTGAGAATTTTACCAACACAGATGAAGCAGAACAAAAGTTAAAGAAAGAAAAGACAGATCTCAATGTAACTATTTTGTTCTCATACTCAAATTTTTTCAGTTCTGTTATATCCACTGTCTGTTGCTGTATACAAACAACTTCAAAACTTAGTGTTTTAAAATAGTAGTCATTTATTACTGCTCATGAGTTTATGAGTCACCTGGGTTCTTTTGCTAATCTGGTCAGGATGGTTTGTTTCAACTGAGCTTATAGGTTTGTGGTCATCTGGGGAGTAACTGGTCTAGGATAGCTTCATAGACCTAGTAGTTAGCTGTCTGTAGGCTAGGGAAAAGAACTAGTCTGTTGTCATAGCTACTTTATGCCTATGTTTTAAGAGAATGTTAATCACAATATCAGTATTTCAACAGAAGTACAATATATATATATATAGCAATACATCATATATATATATATATATGCAATATATATATATGCAGGGTTCTTTACGCTTAGACTAAGGGTGTCACTTCTGCTCAATTCTCTTGGCCAAACCAAGTCACAAGGGAAGCTCAGATTCAAGTGAGACTAAAATAGATTCTGAGTCTTGATAAGGTGCTGCTGAGTCACATTGCAAAGGGAATAGACACAGGAACGGATAAAGAAGAGGGAGAGTTTTTAAGTCCATTTACCATATGGACCTAAAAGTAGTTTTTACTCTTAGATGTCTCTGTTATATGAATAACACAATTCACTTCTTAATTGAGTTTAAGTCTACTTTCTGATCTTTCATATCCTACAGAATTCTAATGAAATGGTTGTCTGACATTTGCAGCCAGAGTTTGGTCTCCTACGGGATGACAAGCATATATGCATTTATGTCCTTCAGGAGTTATTGTTGGTCAGTGCTTTGGAAATTTCACTAGTTTAAATTGCTACATTTGAGGAAGCATCATAGAAGAATTGCTAAATAGTGGCCACTAGCTACATATGACTATTAAATCCTGAAATATGACAACATAATGTACAACATAATGACTGGTTAAAGTATTTACTGTTAATTAATTTAGATTTCAATAGACACGTGTGACTAATGGATGAAGAGCATAACTCCAGAGTGAAAATCTCTTCTACGACGCTAACGTAATGATGAAGGCAAAGGATATGAACCTTTTAATGTCAGATCCCTTATCCTTCAGATGAAGAGGTTAGGCGGACTGTTACCTAGAAATCCTCTTATCTTTAAAATTCTGATTCTATGTATCCAATAATTTTTGCTAAAATTTTGCAAAATTATGGAGGAAGTTTGATGTTTTGTTGGGATATACAAATAATGTGAAGGGTTTTGTTTTGTTTTGTTGTTTTGTTTCTTTTTCAAAGTAACTTTTTTGGTATTAAACTAGAAGGAGTGTAATTTATTGTCTAAACTGAGACATTTCTGAAAGCAAAAAGGATACTAACAACAATCACAACAGAACAACAGGTACAAACCGAAACTGTCTCAAACAAACTCTGTATATAACCTACCATGTGCAAGAATGTAAACTAACAGCAGAAAACCAGGCCAACACGATTGGTCTGCAATATATGTTCTCTGATGCCGTACTATAGGAATATATTTTATAGTATGTAAAAAACAATAGATGTATGGCACCACTTTCAATTAACTCTTCCGAAATAACTGTTTCCTCCAGCAAAAGCTGTAAAAGTATGAATTATGAGTAACGATTAACTGAGATTAGGACATAGGAGCAAAGTTCTATTGACTACTTTAGATTAAAAGCTACTGACTACTTTAGATTAAAAGCAGACCCATGAGTTTTTGCAGTCAAAGTGACAGTAAGATTTGTATTTTCCACTCCTAGAATTCACAGTGTCTTATGAAAATATTTACTATCACTTTAATTCTAGAAAAAATAGAAAAAGTAATTGCTTATTTTAGTGAATAATGATTCTCTCACAAAATGAGAATTTGGGTTAACTATATAACTTTATGATGTTTCCGATCATCTCAATATAACTTTGGCAAGTAATCTTACTTGGAAAATGAAGTAGTTTTTAAAAAGATAAAATATTATTATTTAAATGGTATTTGAATCACTGTTAGTTATTTCTTATTTTTTTCCCTGCTGAACCTGTCTGTATCTTTAGAATACTTTTTAAGGACAGTGTAAAGTTGGTTCTACTTTTTGTCAAAGCTAATAGCATATGTTGATTTGTACTGTTTATACCATTAATATTTAGTATCATCTTTTATATAATTGGACTTATCACCTAGTTTTTTTTTCCCTTGTTATCCTTTCTGTTTCTTTACTTCCTTTGTATTTTCTCACCTTCTTTCAAGTTACAATTGATATTTTTATGACACCATTGTGTCTTCCCTATTTGCCTCATGGTTATTACTTTCTTCTGTCTTTTCATGGTGATGACTGTAGGTTTTACAGTAAGTATCTTTGGTTGATTATAATATCTGAGGAAGCATACTCAGATATTATAATCAACCACATATAACATACCACATTCAGGGTAACACAAGAAACTTACATGTTATCTTTCCTTATCTCCCACAGGTTATTGTTGTTATATATTTACATCTACGTATATTGTTCATATTTTTTCACAACACTGGAAAATAATTTCATTCTGAAAATAAAAAACACAAAAATATCAAGAATCATTGTTTTCTTAGAGTATTTCAAATAGTATTAAGCACTTTATTTAAATACACATTAAATTAATAACTTCTACTTCAGTCAACTGTATTTTGAAGAAATTAAAAAATGAAAACTGGTCTTAAATAAACCCATATATTTGCTTCTCCACCCCTCTTCATTTTTTATGAAGGTTCAATTCCCCATTTAGTACAGTATAATTTTCCTTTAACTCAAAGAACTTTTTTTCTCTTTTTGAGGCAGGGTTTCACTCTGCAGTTCAGGCTGGCCTTGAACTCACTCCGTAGCCCAGGCTACCCTGTAACTGCCAGCAATCGTCCTGCGTTAGCCACTGGAGTGCTGAGATTATAGGCATGTGCCACAATGCCCAGCTTTCAAAAAACATTTTTTATAGTATAGATATGTTAAAATTTTTCATAGTTTTTGCTCTTCTGAAAAATAACTTTTTTCCATTATTTTGGAAAGATATTTTCTCCAAATATAGAATTTGACGGGATGTTTTTCAGCTCTTTAAAGATATTCATGTATGTCTTCTGTCTTGCATTTTTTTTTATCTTAAGAGAAGTCTATGACCAATTTGATCTTTATTTCCTTTATTGCCTGCTGTGAAAATGTTTTCTTTATCACTGGTTTTCAGCAATCTGATTACAATGCAGCATCACATGTTTATCAAGCTAGTTCTTATATCTGTGGCTTTATAATTTTCATCAAATTTAGTGGAAAACATCTCTATTTTGTAGTGTATAAACTCCATGAAAATGGTCCAGCAATTTTTTTCACTTCTGACACTGTTTTTCACCATTCACACTACACATGGCTATATGTCTTATTTTCTTTTTTACTACTTTGGATGTTGTGTGAATTTGCATTGAGTTCTAAACATGACAAAGTATATGGTCTCATGTGCTCTTGTGTGTGCTTCTCCCACCCCTTGTGGACCTCAGAACTTTTGATAGAACCCAGAGGCACTCTATCACTGAACTGCAACTCCAGCCCTTTGTTTCATGTTCTATTTTTGAGACAGGATCTAAATTACCCAGGCTGGCCTCAACCATATGATGTTTAGTTTGAGGACCAGTGTAAGGAGATAGTAATCTTAGAAGAAAAAAAAATAGAGAGCAGGCCTTTCCCCATGGCCATTATTTTTGCTGTAACTCAAGGACCTTGTTCCTGATCCAATTGGGCTAGGTGCCCAGACTGTGGTAAACGTTATGCCAACAGAAACTCACTGAGGATCTTGGCATTATTTCTTAACCCAGGTTGTATGAATTTAATTAATAGTCTTTAAACTGTTTATAAACATTTAGGTTTAGGATGTATAAAATATCTCACATTAAAACTGAGTGTTAAAGTTGAAACTTGATAATTATGAAATTTGTATTTTATATTTTAGCCTTGTGATCAGGAGCAAGGTCCTTAGGTTACAGCAAAAATAATGGCCACAGGGAAAGGCCTGCTCTATATTTTTTAATGTATTTCTAGATGCAATATTACCAGAAAACAACAAGCATTAACACTAATCAAGAGATAAAAATCTCACTTGCCAATGGACCATCAACTCTAAAGACAAGCTCTCCAAAGACATGCATTCACTGTATGAGGAACATGGTTAAATATATGCCAATATTGCAGTACAGAAATTGGTTTATCAAGCTGAATAAAATATAGTTTATATTAAGAAACTAAGATATATGTAGAGTGAAACAAGAGACACATAGGCTTAAGGAGATAAGTAGAAAATAATTAGAGAAAGGTTAAGGGAAAAATCAAAGGATATTAGTAAAGCACAGAGAAAGATTTTTAGGTAGAACTGACAGTATCTGACTCTAATAAAGTAAGAATTAATTAATTAAACAGAGGACATGCACAATATGATGTGGTGAAGATAGTGTGTAAATATGGGAAGATCTTAGACATGAACAAGGATGCTAAAGCAAGAAATGATTCGGTGGATGCAGGAATTATACTAGCATTATATTTATCTAGAGCATAAACGGGGAGACCAGGTACACCAGGGAAGGAGGTTCAGCACTGAAGCATTTACATATGTTATGGTTTAGATTTGAAATGCTCTCCAAAAGCTCATGTGTTTAAGACTTGGTCTTTAATGCAGCAATGTTCAGAGGCAGAGCGTTTGGAACATGAATGAAGCAGAAGGTCTCTGACTTCGTTAATGGATTGACCCATTGATAGAGTCATAACTTGAGCTTTAAGGGGTGCTGGAAACTTTAGGAATGGGACCAGTTAGAGGAAGTAAGTCACTGACCATGTGTCCTTGAAGGATGTATTTCTCCTCCCCCCTTTACTTTATCCGAATTATTCAGTTGATAAAAAATGTACAAGTTAACAGACTTTGTACTACACATCTTCAGTT
This sequence comes from Dolichotis patagonum, assembly GCA_004027295.1. Classification (NCBI taxonomy): domain Eukaryota; kingdom Metazoa; phylum Chordata; class Mammalia; order Rodentia; family Caviidae; genus Dolichotis; species Dolichotis patagonum. The sequence continues at coordinate 106,238 of PVJX010000630.1, read as the reverse complement.
TGCTCAGTGAAGATAGAAATGAATTTGATAGAGATTTGTGTGGATTTAGAATAGTAGTTGAAAGATACGAGTCAAAGTACAAAACATAGGATTAATAACAGAACCTGAAGATCTATCTGAGGTTTAGAAATATGATTTTGTGGCAGCAGAATCCATATGACTGGAAGATTTTTCACTAGTGGCACAAAATTGCCCAAATGCAGGAAAGAGAAGACAGATTAACGTCCTGATTGAAGGTTTTGTTAGGCTGAATTGAAAGATTCAGGGTCAAAAGTTGTTATTAAGTGATAAAAAGCTATATTTTCCCCAGTAGTGCAAATAAACAAATAACCTATATTTAAAAACTTCTTTCTGATATTTCTATAACAAAGGGAGGGGTACTTGTATTTCCCTGATTTTCTCTTGGGAAAAAACCATGTACAGTGTTATTTGAAAGTATTATTTCTGGAGTTGAGAGGGAAAACCTCTGAAGGAACTGATCACTAAAATGATATGTTATGAGAAAGGGAAAAATTTCCTTTTGTTCATCAGAGATAGAAAAAATTGTGAAACCAAAAAGGACATAGGAAGTAAAAGAGATTGCAGATGTTTAACTGCTGTACCACATAATTCATCACTGTGACCCCTAACAATATGAGAATGGCCTCTGAATGCTTGGTAGAAATTGGTTTGTTTTATAAACTAAGCAGATAGCTGAATTTACATACAGGTTAGCAAAAGTATACAGATGCAGAACAATAGATACAAAAATTGGAGAAAGAGTAGACAATATAAGTCCCTGAAGTACACATTAACACTCATACCAATGTCAAGTATCATACCAAGCATCACACCAAGTGTAAAGACAATCCCTCACTACAGTTTTCAAGGAAAGGAAACTGCTTCCTTTCCATATCTTCTGACTGCCTAGAACATGCCTCACACATGGGAAGTATTCAATACATACTTTTGAGGCATCCCTCTCAAGGACACACAATACCTTTTATAAGAGGGTCTGAAGAAAAAGAGTGATTGGATCTCTGACCTTTTACTGTCACCAAATAAACAACTCTAAGTACAGCTCAGTACTGTCATTTTCATATAACAAAGGCATGACATTTTCAAACATCAACGTGCTATGGATAGCACCTAAGATTTTCTGAAAAGCTCTATAACCAGAAGCATGTGTGTATTCAGTGAGTACGATTCTGTCCTATTTGCTGGGCTACAAGGTAAAGCCACCCTAATAAGAACTCATACACATCTATTCTTAAATGTAAGGATAAGAGCCTCAGGTCTTTTTTAGCTACTCTAGGACACTGTGTGGAAAAAAGTTGTCAGGTTGGTCACTTATGATTAATCAATAATCAGGACAAATCAGGACAAGATACTAGCAAAAAGGTTTTTGTTTGTTTGTTTGTTTGTTTTGCAATGAAACACTTCCAAATAGTCATGATAGGAAAACAACATGTTGGGTAAGGTTTAGAGTTCATTTGCTTTGGGGCTATATTGAGAATTATTATTATTATTATTATTGAGAATTAGAAACCACAGTTTGTCAGCAATTACAACTTCAAAAATGATTCTACTGCTTCTATTGATGGATATAATCAGCACATATAGTAGCACTGGGTCCTAAAGAAAGAGGTGCCAAACAAGCTGAGATAATCATTATAGTAGTCAGCTTTCTTTCCCCACAACAAAATAGCTCAGACAAACAATTTAAAAGAAGAAAGGATTGTTTTGGCTCACAGTTTTAGAGGGTTTAGTTCGTGAGCACTTGGTCCCATCACCGTGGGTTCACAAAGAGGGAGAATATCACGGTAGGAAGCATGTGATGAAGCAAAACTGCTCAGTCAGTGGCTTAAAAGGAGACAGAGGACAGACAGAAACAGAGGGAATGTTGGTAATTACCTAACTTCTTTCCACTAGGTCCTACCTCTTAAAGGTTACCCCAACTCCCAATACCACTACCCTAAGGGAAAAAACCTTCAAGATATGGTTCTTTGCAGGTCACTCTAGAGCCAAAGTATAACAGTCATTGAGGAGGAAAGGGAAATGTCCAAGTTCATTTGACAGTGATAAAGAGAAGAAAATATTTCAGAATTTCATCTTACGCATTCAGCTGTCAAGTCTTAAGCAACACAAACTATTAAACATGTTGAATAAATCCTTATGAGACTGATTTAAAGCACTGGTAACAGTTATTCATAAATTAACCATACTGGCATATCAATCATATGTAGATTCACTAACTCTGAAATACTGGAAGATGAGGAAGGTGCTTACAGTTTGCAGTATACGTTATTTTAAACATACTGCTTATAGGTAAATCATATTATTGGTTAGCAGAGAATTATTTTGACAGAGTTACTTTCTTCAAGTCTAGTTCAAGACCAAGAATTCTAAGTGACTATAAAATCTGAATATTTTGGAGATATTAAAAAAGATTCTATTGTAGTCAACTTGTTATGTCACTCATGGGAAAGTTATTATTAACCTTAATGTCAGTGAGAAATATATTATTTGTCTAATGGAGAGTCAAATTATGCCAAGTTTCCAGGACAAGCAAAGTACCCTTGAGAAGAAACCACTGTAAACTTATGTGTTGTTATTATTGTCAGTATGGAAACTATAAATTCCTTATGATGGCTTTTTGCTCATCTTCTGAGAAATTAAGTATCTCAAGCAACCAAGTGTTTTATGGCATAGGCTTGCAACTTCAAGAAAAGTTAAATTCCAATGATCTACTTTGGATCTCTAACTAAATTTCTTGTGTACCTTGTCCTTTTTCAGCTTAAAACTGTCCAAAAACTTCTCATTGTGTTGCCTTTAAATACAATCTAAATTCATTACCAAGGCACATTCAGACATTTCAGAATGAGGTTTCCCCTTTATTTTCCGTTTCTTACACCGATATCCTCACACCAGTGTCATATTTCTATTTACGGGTTCTAAGCACTTCGGTTTCTTTCAGGACTCCTTTTTTGACATATGGGATTTTCTCTAACTGTAGTGTTCATTCTTACTGCACCTACTGGCAATTTGTCAGCTGAAATTCAACTACTCATAAAAGCTGACCATATATCGCCAACTGCTGTGGTTCAAATGTGCGCCAACAAAGTTCACACGTTCTGAACAATCTCCAAAATCCATATTCTGGGTATGTAGAGATGGGACTTTCAAAAGGCAGCTAACATAAAATGAGGACAAGAAGGTGGTGGCTTCCTTGATGGAACTGGTGGCTATACAAGAAAAGCAACTAGTACTTGCATGTGGCGAAGAAGGCATCACTTGATCTAGCTCCTTGATGTTGGCCCTCCTAGGCTCCAGAACTGTGAAGAATGAAGTTCTTTTCTTTATACAGTAGTGTGTGTTTTTCTGACACAGGAAGAGAAAAACAGACTAAGATGCTAAATCTTCATCTTGTGTCTTGAAAAAATTACATCAGAGCTCTCTTTGTGCTTCTCCACATCACATGGATACTAAACTGAACTATAATCACTGATTTTATTTTCTCTTTTCTGCTTTATAAGTTGTGTTACTTGAGGTTGAGGATATTTGAGGACATCGCTGTTTCATCTTTATGATTCTAATACATAACACAGGCATTATAACCTATCTAAATTTTCCATAAGCATGTATTAAACAACATAGCTTTCAGAGATTTTAAACAGCCAAAATTAGTATAATTTTATATCTTTACCAGCCTAAATTATCCTACCTGTAATTTTATACTGCTGTCTTTGTTTTTCTTATATCTCTGCTTAGATACCACTTTATCAGATAGCCTTGTCTAATCTCCTTCTTGGAAAATATTATGCAATTTTCATTATATTGTCCTCTTTCTACCATGGCTTGCTATTTTTTCCACTTAAGTGTATCTCCTTCTACATCCTCACGCCACAGTAATTCAGAAAATTTTAGTTGCTATTGCTCCTTATCATTGACAAAGGTTTCAGTTAAGGAGATTTTCTTCCTCACCCTTCAACTCATGGTCATTCCATCTTTTTACATGAATCATTTGTAGGAATATCTATGCACGTTGAGATCATGTTAAGCAAAATAACTCAGATACATAACCTTAAATATATCATGGTTTTGCTTTTTCTTTTCTTTAAAGAGAATAAAACCAAGCAAAACAAAACAGAACAAAGTCAATCAAAACAAAACAGTGCAAGTGATACACAGTTTCAAAACAAGAAAATACGACATCAAAATGGCTACTATAATGCCTCTTGTTGTCTTCAAAATAGCTGTCCATACCATTAGACATAGTAAAATCAAACAAAACAAAACAGAATAGAGAAGCAATAGAAACAAAACAATGAATGCAAAATAGGACTTCAAAACAAGATAATAGTAAATCCAAAATAGCTACCATAATATATCTTGTTAGCTTTGAAATAGCTATCCATGCCATCAGATATAACAAAATCAAACAAGACAAAAAAGAATAAAACCAAACCAAACCAAATAGTAAAAATGATACAGGACTTCAAAACAAGGTAATAGGGAATTAACAATGGCTACCACCTTCAGAAGGAGATTCCCCATAAAAGCCACACTGCATATTGTCACCCTCCAAATAGATGATCAGACTATCCACTTTAGGCCTGAAAATTCAATGAAACACTAAACACTGCAAGCTTTAAATTGCATTTTACTTCAGTAGCTATCATCTCAACTACTGAAGTCCAATGTGTTTTACTGTGTTTCTCTGGATCAGTCAGTCGCTCATGGCGGTGGGTGGGGTGGGCTGTACCTTGGTGTTTCTTGTCTCCAAGCCTGCATGCTGGAAGGAAGGGGCTGACACCTGGTTGTCCTCCCCTCGGCCTGTGCATGTTGCTGACTCTCAGGGAGTGGCAGCACGCAAATGGTACTGACTAACTGGAAGGGGCTGAGGTCTGGTTGTCTTCCCTGAGGCCCACACAAGGTGCCTGACGTGATTTCTCTTAAATAAGAAAGTCAAAATATAAATAAAGAGCAAAATAAAAGATAATAAGGAGATAGATTTTTTGCAAAACAGAAAGGAACTAACTAAGAGATAAAAAGGAGGAGAAGGAAATGAAAAAAGAATTGAGATGTGTTATGTACATATGCCAACTCCCCATGGGGAATGTAATCATTATATTAATAAAAAAAAGATTAAAAACCCAAAAAATGGTTACCTATCCCTTTGAAGCATAACATCTATTTTATCCCATTCACAACACTACCAATATCCAAACTTAAAAGAATAAAAGAGCACTATGTCTATCTAAAAGAACACAAAATATTAATACTCCCCCCAAAATGAGTGAGAAATAATAATAGCTTTAAAGTATCCAAGTAGAAATCCATAATATATCTTTGAAGTGTTAAAATATTCAACATCATAGAAATATTATAATTTTTAGACAGTTATGTCAAGTATTATTATGATGTTAATGATGACAAAACAGTTATTACATTAGAAGAAATGTCATATAATTTATTTTCCAATTACTTTATAGTGCATATGAGTACAAACCCTAGAACTGCATTTTTACCTTTTGTATATAAATGATAGATATTATTGTTTTAGATCCTTAAATACAAACAGAGGTTAAAGGCAAAATGAAATGTTTCTTGGGTATGAATCTTGTGTTGCAAAACCAGACATAACTTGATTATGTTAGTTTAAAAAGAGAGATGGGAGGGGAAGAGAAGGAGAACTGGGTGTGGAGGAGAAAAGGAAACAGAAAGAGGGGATAGAGAGAAAGAGAGAGATTGATTGATTGATTGATTGATTGATTGATTTAAAGATAAGAACACCACTGGATCTTGGGAAAGACTAGAATTAGGAACTAGGAATTCATTGTAGGTAATCAGGCAATACAATCCTTGTCACTTAAGTCTCTTCTTTGTAGTTTTGTTCTCTGTTTACATCAATTTCATTCGCTCACTCCTTCAGACCAAGTATCTCCTCGCCTCATGCACATGGCCAAAAAATGGCTGGCCATTACTTCAGTGTTAAAATATTCTCTTTCTAATTCTGTAAGAAGACCACTTGAGTCTTTTCTCTTTAAACTTGTGGGTGGAAAAATCTGACTGGCACACTCTGATAAGCTGCCTGTTTCTGATCTAATCAGCTGTGGGCAAGGAGCTTGCAGTCACATAGCACAGACAAGGCGACAGAAACCCCATCTACCTGAAGAAGGCAAAGAATTAGGAAAAACACGAATCAGAGAGAAAGATAGTTTTGCTCATGGGATAAGCAGCCATCCCATAAGTGCACAAATCCAAATACTTCGTAAGAGATTCTAGAGCAGAAAGAGCAGCCATCCCATAAGTGCACAAATCCAAATACTTCATAATAGATTCTAGAGCAGAAAGGGACCCTAAAATCACCAAGTGCAATTCATTGCCCAGTACAGGAATCTTTTCTATCCTCTAACAGACACATTCAGCTTCAGATTGCACACTCATAATAGAGCGCTGACTAAAGTGGCAGGCAGTTCATTCCAGAGTGAGGCAGCTTTATTGTTAGAGGTTCATTCTTATGCTGAGCTGAAATTTGCCTCTCTATAACTTTAATCCATTCTGCTTTGTAGAACAAAAAAATAATATGCCCAGCTCATCTTTTTATGTGACAGCCCTTCATTTATTTAAGGATAACTTGCATGTTTTTCACTAGTTTTCCCCGGGGTAAATATCTCTAACTCCTTAAAACACTGTTTCTCTGATATAGATACTGCATACTTCATTATATTAGAAGTTTGCTTTCAATTGTCTAAAAAATATAGTCCTACTGCAAATATATTAACAATAAGAGAAACGCCTGGGCTCATATCAGTCTAATTCCTTAAAAAGTATATAAGGCAGCTGCTCAGTTATTAATTCATCCTCCCACAAGTGTTTAGGTTATCCCTACTAAATGCTAGACATTTGTACTAGGTATGTGAAATACATGAGGGGCAAAACAAAACTGCCACTCTAGGGCATATTTACCAATGAAGACAAACAGCAGAGACACCTATTACAAAACGATTAAAAGACTACCAAATTGGAGCTATTTTTGGTTCTCATTTTTCTGTTCATCATTGCCATTGTTAAGGATTCAAACTAGTATGAAAACTACAAATATTTAATGATTTTGAAATGGCTTTATTTGTTGTGTGGTTCCTTTTTAAAATGTTATCAAAGAACTTAGTTTGAAAGAGGTACTCATTCTAGGTGTAAACTTATACCTGTATGTTGACTTAACCTACATACATACAGTATTTCTGTATGCAAATCACTTGTCCTCAGCTTTAATTTATGTGGCTATTTGCATAAAGCCTCATGTAATGTGAGTTTTATAATATTTCATGGTTTGTAATATTATAAAGCAAGATGATGTTGTTTCCTTTGTATTTAATGGCCCCTCCACTTTATTTTTCTGCGTGTTTACTTTTCTCATTTTCTCCCCTAGTTTAAGTCTTTATGTATGATCACTCAAAAAACTGCTGATCCATTCAAAACTATTGTACTCTCTCCCAAGAATAATCTTTATTATGTGCACTGTGTAGGAAGGACAGCCAGCTATGCTGAGCCTTTTTTCAGTAAACATGTAGATAAGCAGTCAGTATTGCTAAATACAAAAGAGGCAATGTTTGTACTTAAACAGTCCTTTGCTCCCTGCCATCTAGTCTCTTCTTGTTTTTAATGTAAAATTTATTTTTATCAAAGTGAAACATGCACATACTTTAAAATGGAAATAGTTGTAGAATATTTACCACAAAATAAACAAAACCCGAAACCATATTCTTCTATTTCACTCTTTCTCATCTCAAGCTCCATGTCCCAAAAGCATTTCAATTCTCCCTGATTCTCCTAGAATTTACCTGCTTGCCTCTGAATAATATGCTCGTTTGACATTTTCTCACCTATCAATTCTAGACATTCTCTATTGATTTCTTACTTTGGAAGATAAGAATCTATAACTTCATATGCACATATTCATACTTCCATACTACACGTTTATTTATATTTAGTGATTATATTATTATAATGATACAGCTTTTTAACAACTGAGCCACTGTCTTAGTTACTTTTTTCTTGCTCCACACCCAAAGTTAGAGGAGGAAAGGTTTATTTATCCACAGTTTGTGGAGGTTTCAGTCCATACTCAGTTGGCTCCAAGACAGAATGGCACATGGCAGAGGTCAACAGTTTACTGCAGAGGAAAATAGCAAAATCAACAAGAGTAAAAAGGAAGAAGAGAGAGAGAAGACTCTTTCTGTCTCTAGGCTACCTACCCTAAGGTGAGTGTAGCACTCACACCCACAATCTCAGCATTGGACCATGAAATAATCACAAATTGTAGAAGACTGCCCCCATGACTGTATGAGGCTTTGGAGGCGGGACAGTCAGACACAACCCAAAACTGCCACAGAGTGTTCTATGACTGTATTTCTTTTCATTGGTTTTTTACTTTATTTATAGAAATTTTTTCACTGATTCTCCCCTCCACCTTTATTTAGCATAAAAACTGCTGTTTCCTCCCCCCGCCAAGGACTCAAGGCCTATATAAGGAAATATGATAGCATCTTTTAAAAAAATGTACTCTACACCATAATTTATTTGGAGTATTAATTTAGCAGATATATTTACACATGGCAAAATGACTTAGACAAGCATATCCATTGTAGAGTTGTTTATATGAAGCAAGATTAGAGGCAACCTAAATGTCCACCAATATATTCTAGTTAGATAAGCTATGATTTACTTATTCTGTAGCCACATACAAACAATGGCCACTGAGCTAAATCCTCAGCCCCAGAAGTTCTACATATACCAATAAAAAAAATGTTTCTAAGATACATATGAAGTTATAAAATAAGTTGCAGAACAAGAAGCAACGTAGTCAACACTTTTGAATAAAAATAGCAAGAACACATGCTATTAGTACGTATGCTGATAACCTGGTAAGATGGATTGCCTCTGGGACATGGAACTTAGTTGGAAAGTGAGAATAAAACATACAACTTTTTTCTAGTTTTATTGATATTTAATTTTAGTGTTTAATTTAATGAATCTGGATATGTTACGAGATTGGACAATCTAGTTTTGGAACATTTCCATCATTATGTATGGAGACTTTGTTTGTTTTGGGTTTCTCATATAGAAGAAACTATGAGTTACTTAAACTTGTATATGATTTATTTCAATTAAAATTATGGTTCAAGGTGCATCCACTTATCTACAACTGCCTCAAGTTTATCCTTCATTATGACAGAGTTCTAGGTACCCCTTTGTGTATAAATACATTTGTTTTTTATCTATTCATCTGTTGATGGGTATATACACTGTTTTCAATATTTAGCTATAATAAACTGTGCTGCTATAAACATGGGTATGCATGTATCACTGTAACATGATGACTTTACCTCTTCTGGGAAGATTCCAAGAAAGGGAGTATCTGAGTCAAATGGAATTTCTATTTTTAGTTTTTTGAAGAATCTCATGCTGATCTCCATAGTGGTTGTACTAGTTACATTCCCACTAACAGTGTAGAAGGGTTCCTTTTTTCTTGCAGTCTCACCAGCATTTGTTACTACTTGAGCAAAAGGGAGGATACAGAGATCTTTTGCTAATGGGAATGAGAACAAGAGTTGGAAGGATCAGGGAGGAACAGGAGGAGAAAGGGATCCTCCTACCCCTCACAAGAAAAGAAGCATTAAAATGTGTTACACACATCTACAAACTTCCCACAATAAATGTGATCATATACTGCAAACATGTACTCATAAAAATGAAATTAATAAAGAGACTTTGTGTTACTTTACATTTATCTGCATCCCCACTTCCAGTTCTGTGCAGCCATTTATCTACATTCTGTCCTAGATTTTAACCTTTTCTGGGTATTTTTTATATACTCATATCTTTTCAATTTGTTTTCCTCTATTTTGAATTTATATCATCTATGAAATTAAATATTATATAATTGATTCTATTATTATTCCTCTTTCCATGAAAAGAAACTGCATCATGAAAAAGGTTAAGTGATATCTTTAGTACTGTAAGCAGACAAGAGGTGGGGCTAGAAATTAAATCAATATTATGAACATGATTCCATTTCCTGTTTTTATTGCACTAGTATTGGACTTCATTTTGGCTTAGCATACACTGAAATTTAGATTTAATCATTGCTCACATAAGTGTAAATCTCTATAAAGGTCAAAACATTTACTATTCAATTGGGAATGAATAAATCATTACACTGAAAAAAGATATGGGTATGAAAATAATACCGTACAGGCACTTCACTTTTTATGGCCTTATTTTGTTAGGATTCCATAAACACTAATATAATCTTGTCATATATTACAAAGGTTTGCCATCTGCTAATGTTGAGATTAATAATCTATCTCATGGTTAACTCATAAAATCATACAAATTTAGATTGGGATGGGGTTTTAGAAATTTAGCTATGACATTTACCCGGATTTATTCCTCTAGACACCAGCCAATCTAATTACTTTAGTGACATGTTTAACCTTTGTGAAAATCTCTATATAGATTTATTTATATGAATATTGGTGGCTGTTAAAATCTAGAAGCTAAATTTGTGGCCTGTTTCTTTTCCAATGAGTATTAATAGTAATAACAGAAAAAATAAGGATGGTGATAGCACTCTTAATTAAGTGTTCATTGTAGCCAGTCACTGAGTGCAGTGCCTATGGGGCTTATATACATTATGTTATTTAGACCTTACCACCATTTATAATGAAAACCTTTTTCAGTAAAATGTACTTTTTCCTAAAGAGGTTAATGAACATGCCTAATGTCTCATAGCTACTAAATGAAAGAGCTCAAATGTGCATTTATGCTCTCATCAATATGCTTTTGTGGTACATAGTAGTGTCCCCATCCAAAGGCAGTATAAGATATTCAGCAGATGCCTGAAATGCAGATAGTACCAAACTCTGCATATATTGTTTCTGTCTGTATTTACAATAATGTTTAACTTACGCATCAGGCATAATAAGAGATTAACATCATAAAAAGTAAAAAACAGCACAGGTTTGTAGCTGTGACATTTACCCGGAGTCGCTCAGTAGTAGAGTGCTTGCTTAGTATGTACTGGGCCCTGGGTTTAGATCCACCACAGGAAAAAAAAAAGAACAATTTTAATGAAGTGTAGTGAAAGTTATGTGAATGCAGTCTATTTTTCTCTTTCAAAATACCTTATTTTATGTTTACTTTTTCTCTTCCAGGAAGTTCTTTCCAGCTTGTCTGGCATATGTGAATTGCCAACATCAATACTTCTGCATTTTGGGCCATTCTTAAGTGAAGTAAGGGTTACTTCCTATCATGGATTGGATTTCAAATGTTCCCCAAAGGGTCGGATGTTAACAGCTTGCTCCCCTCCCTCATATAGCGATGTTCAGAGGTGGAGCTTTCAGAAGGTGACTACATCACATGAGATTAATCAGTGGATTAATCTATTCAGTATTTGATGACATTATGAAAATTTAGATGGTGGAACCTAGTCGAAAGGAGTGCATCATGGGGTTGTATCCTTGGATACATACCTTGACCCTGACCCTTTCTTCTCTAGTCTCTATTTCCTGGATGCCTGAAATGAACAGTTTTCCTCTGTAACTTCTTTCTGCCATGATACTTTTATCTTACAACAACACTAAAAGCAATGGAGTCAGCCAACCATGGCTAAAACCTCTAAAACCATGAGCCAAAAATAAAACTTTCCTCCCTTAAGTTGCTTTTCTCAGGTAGTTTATCACAGCAGTGGAAAGTTGACTAATGCTTCTCAACACAGAAACATTGAGACTACCATGATGGCCAAATTGTTAGACACAGCTACTGAGTGACTAACTGGAGGTTACCATGTACACACTGATTATGCTGGGCAAAGGATGATTTCCCTATACTTCATTCAGAATAGAGTAGGGTTTAACTTGTACATTTTTTATTTCTAAAATTTCTACTTAATATTTCCAGGCCATAGATTACTGCTGATTATAAAATGCGAAAAACAAAACCTTGCTGTATTTTGTTGCATTAGCCTCATTTCTAATTCACGTTATTCTTTGTCCTCCTATGTAATTCTCAGCTCACCTCATTTTTAACTTTTTTATGTGTCTTGATTCATATCATAAACTAACTTAGAAAGTGTTTAAGTAAGCATATTGATTATTGTATGTTTGCTGTCTTGCACTTTTTAAAAATAAAAAATAAAGAAAATGTGTGCAAATACTATAATTTCTCCGGTTACCTCACAAGAAATTCTGTTACCCCTTGTAGTACAGTTTGCTTTTGCCAAGATCAAGCAAGAAACAATCAATCTTGATTAAGACAATGTAAGGGAATGTAGAAGATTAGTTTCTGTCCTTTGAAAACTTACATATTAAACTGCTGAGTGAAAATACTTGTACAAACTCACAAGTATATAGAATAATTATTAATGGTACTGATAATAGAGTCTTTATGTGTCTCAAGTCAATGCTTAGAAGTGAAGACATTATAGGACATTAGATGCTATTTTTTTAAGGATTGACAATCCCTAGGCAAATCAAGTATGTCTAAACATTTGGGTGCTTTAAGAGTTCCATATTGAAGTTTTGTTCCCTTGAGGAAAGGGTTCACTAATTCGCTCAGGCTGGCCTCCAACTTCTGGGGTCAAACCATCCCCTAACTTCCCCAGCAGCCTAACTTCCCCAGCAGCTGGGACTACAGACATGCAACACCACGAGTAGCTTATGACAAAATATTCTCTCTTTAAGGTCTGTCCTATCTAAAGTACTATTTTAAAAATTATACAGAAACTACCATTATCTACAGTGAAATTCCAATTAATAAAAGGTAAGAGGTGTGTCAGAGAGGAAGATACATAAAAAACATAAGTAACTGGAGAAATGTAGGAAATATTAGTTACTATTTCCCAAGACCGCTGATGTGTGTTGGAAGTGGGGGTTAAAGACCTCTAAGGAAGGGTTGCTGGTAAAGGAGTAACTTAGTGAGACTTTCCAAGGTAAGGGCCTTGTGAAACTTTGTCGAGCCTCTACTAACAACATGTTAAAGCCAGCAGTGACTTTAAAATTGAGACAAGGGGCATATGGAAAAGGGAGTCAATTTGGGTAGCCCAGTTTAATGTTTCTAGATTGTAGCAATGTTTCTAGATGGTGTAGATTAAACTATCTCCACTCCCATCCGCGCTTTCTCTTTAACATCCCCAGATGTTAGCTACTAGCTATTGATGGCATTTTTTTTATATAAACGCAAATACTACCATCAATCATTCCACCCAGGCCATTGAAAATATTTCCCACAGTTATATGCTATTAACCAAAACGAAGATCGTGTTCGCTTCTACTTTGCATGATTGAGTTCAGCTTTGGAAACCAAAGTCTACGTTCCGATGTTATGAGTTCTACTTGCTTTAGAAAAGTATTGTTTTTACTAAGCAGTGGGCTTGGTCAACGGTAACTGAGAGGCTGGAGAAGGTGTGTAATAAAAGATGGCAAAGGAAGCAAGGTGTAACATTTTGGCTTCGCCCACACCTGTCGAGGAGGTAGAGCAGCTGCAGCTGGGAAGTGGATAGGAGGGGAAAGCGGAGGCTGCCTGGGGTCCCTAAGTTCCGGGCCACCCTGGGGCAGAAGGTGGGGGGGGGGAGTCGGATGGTGTCCCACTCACACCGCCCCGGGCGGGAACGCAGGACGCCAGGCCCAGCAGTCCCGGCAGGTCAGGTACCCGAGAGCGGCGGGCGGAGGGACTCGCGCGCCGTCGCGGGGAAGGCAACGAGGCGGCGCCCACTCCTCTGAGTCCCGCTCGTCTCCTGCTGCTGGGCGCCGGCGCGCTCGGCTCTTTCCGCCGCCGCCGTTGCCGCGCGCTGCCCCTTGCGCTCCGACACCTTCGGCAATTTCCGTCGGGCCCTGGCCGCCATTTTCTCACCGCTTGTGTGGCTGCGTGGCTCCGTTCTTGAGAGCGAAGCTTTGTCCGGTTCGGCAATGGACGGGTATGTAATCGGGCCAGAAAGGAAATGCGTGTGAGAGAGGAGCTGGGGTGCCCTTTGGCCGGGTCCGGGGTCGGGAAGAAACCCTGCGGCGGCCCCTCCCAGGGCTGGGCTGCCGTTACCCAACCCCCGCCCCATCGCACACACCCCTCCCTTGGCTTCCCCCGGCGGGTTTGGGGCGAGAGAAGGAGAAGAAAGCCGGCTCGGAGGCCGAGGAGCCGGGGCGGGGGGCAGTGGCGGGGGAGTCCCCTATAGGGGAGGGGAGCCGGGCACCTCGCGGCCGCGGGGACCCCAAAACGTCTCCCCCGTCCTTGCCCGCTCCAGGAGCCATTTCGATCGGTTTTCTGGGACCCGAACCCGAGGGTGGCGGCGTCTGGGGCCGGGGGGCGATGGCCGGGCCGCCGGGCTAGGGGGCGGCGGGGGACCAGACCGCCGTTCGCGGCGACCCGGGCCGAACCTACCCCCTCCCCCGATGCTGGTGGCGGGAGCGCCGGGAAAGCCGAGGGGAAGCCGCGGAGAAGGCGGGAGGAGGGGGAGGGCAGATGTCACACTCCTTTGTTTTCATCCCAGTCTGGCTGTGGGGGCGGGAGGCCTTAAAAAATGCCATTTTGTGAGGCTTAAGAACATTGAAGAGGCTTGGCAAAAAGGCCTAGAAATTAAATCATCAAAGAAAAAAAAAACCAATGTATTTGAGGTCGCCATCAGTCACATGGGTGAAGGCCAACAGCCATGGCAGAAACAAGAGCAGACAGTCAACACTGGGCCGTCGTTTTAGCTACTTGTTTAGTTTCTGAGGGAAAAAACCCAACCCAACCCAAGCCAAGTACTACGAAAAGGTAGAACGGTAGAACCGTGCTGCATCTCTGAGGGCTGAGTGAAGATGGAGTTGCTGAGTGAGGTGAGACACATGATACGGACCAGTCTCTCTGGTACTAATGCTCCACATCTGAAGTGACTCAGTTTAACTCATTGTTAGAAGGTGGGCACACTGAAGCTCGAAGACAGAGAGGTGCCCAGCCCCTTCAGAGAACTGTCGGTTAACAAGTACATGTACTGGAATCAGTGAGAGTTTTTGAAGAATCAAAAGTAAAATTTGAGTCTAGAGTCTCTTAGTCTTGAAAGACACTAAATGATCATGTAAACATAACAGAACCATAAAAGTTGTATCTTCCTAGAAGTCGTCTTAGAGTATTTTCCAGATGAAATATAAATTCAAAGAAGGTCAGTATTTTCCCCCATATCAACAGTGGACATTGATGACAAAAACTTGGTCTTGGATTCAGGTTTCCTGGTTCCTGTATTTAGTAATCCTGTGTGGATTACTAAAAAGTACAAGCGTTAAATCTGGGTGTGCTAACTTTTGGGGAATGACATTCTAGTGTTTAGGACTTTTATCTTTTTGTTATGAAAAATGTTTAAAAAACACTTAAAGTTTACTGAATTTTGTTTTATGTTTATGTTTCACAGTTTTTTCTACAAAACTAGATTGATAATAGTACAAAGACATATTGTGGGGTGTCTGGAAGATTCATAAATTTTCAACAATTTTTTTTAAAAGTTGTAAGTGTCAAGCAATAAGAAGAAGAGATTGAAACTCTGTATTTTTTCATTACAGAATTGTCACTGAGGTTGCTGTTGGTGTGAAGGTAGGAGAAGATTGTACAGCCTTTGAAAGAAATAAGAAAACTTGGCTTGTTAGAGCTACTGTCATTACCGTAATTGCTAGAAAGTTTCACTGTGAAAACTGTAATATAGCTAATAAAACTCAAACATAAAATACTTCATTTGTAAAGTTGGATTATATAAACAACAACCATAAAGTTAGATAATATAAATCAACAACAGTCATAAGTTGTTCTAGAACTGACAGCCTGAAAGAATAACATTTTGAAGTAATTATGAATGGTGTTCAAGAAATTAATGCTTTGCACATGTGACTTTTGTGAATATAAAATTCTGTTATTTTTAAGGACAGTGGTTTCAAATGGAAATAAGTAGGGTTTTTTGTTTTTGTTTTTACTTAAGTTATATAATTTTGTTAAGATATTTTTACTCTTATGGAAATGAAAATATTTTTAGCAGTAATAAGGTACACTAGAAAAAGTCTGATCCTTGAAAAGAAAGTTTAGGCAGTTAACTTTAAACTTGAGCCAGACATTAAGGGATGTTTTGTCTAATAAAGGAAATAGAACTTTCTTACTTCTTGCTAGGAGACGACTTATCCTTTAAACTTTATATCTAATCCTTAGGTCTTTGCTATCTTTGACTACTTAATACCTTTTAACATTGTGATGTACTATCAGTTTTTATTTGCAAACCTGTCTGCCCTATTAGGTGATCCTTGTTTTTTAATTCTTAAATATCATAAGCCTGCCACAACCATGAGATCTTCACCCCTACCCCTTTCCAACTTTCCCCTTTCAGCTGTAAGTAGCCTTGGGAAGGCTTTATTCCCAGTGAGGCTGACAGTTTAGTATGTGTTTAGTTTCTTAAAATTGCATCAGTGGGGCTGAGGATATAGTTCTTCGGCTCAGTGCCTGCCTGGCTAGTGCAAGGTGCTGAATTCGATTCCCAGTACCCCCCCACCAAAAGAAAAAAACAACAAACAACAAAAAGATTCAAAAAAAAAATTGCATTGGTGGTGGTGTGTAATATTTTAGAACACTTTTGAAGATGTGTTTTCTTGTCAGATAGTGAAGTAGATAATTGTCAGTGCTTTATATTTAGGGTTATTTCTTGGATTCATGTTATGAAAATTAGAATAGGAAAAAAATTGGGAAAGGGCATATTTAATTTATTTGTGGTAATATTTTCCTGGTTGAATTAATATAAGATTAGAAATTGGGAGTAGTTCAGGAGTGCAAAATGTAAATCATGTTGTTGCTATCCAAAGAAATTTCCCTGAATTTTCTAAAAAATAATAAGTGAGTTAAGATTCTTTTGTAAAAGAATAAATGATGCAAGTCTCAGTTGTGTACTGTTGTTGAGTGAGAAGTTTATAGACAAGACCTAGATGGAATAAGTAGGCAGAAAAATGTGAGGAGACTTGGAATAAGGTGTTAAGAAATGGTGTATTGTTTATACCATTTTTTTTCTGTTAGTTTCAGGATAAAACATAAGAAAATGTCAAAAAAATTAACCATTTTAAAACCCATTAAAAGTTTGAGTAACTAAAGTTAGTTGTACAGTTTTTTAGGATAATGGGTAACAATTTTTGCTTTGGTATCAGACCTATGTACAAGTGATGTCATTTTCTTTAGAAATTGAAAAAAAAATAAAAGAAATAATAAAATGTGTTTCGAATTCAAAGCGAAACAATTGTCTCTGTTAGGTTGTTTATTAGGTATAATTAGGTGTAATATTAAGTGTAGATAATTGCTCTAAAGTAAAATATTTTGTGCATTTTTCTGAAATTTGTTACTGTGTATGAGTATTGTTACACTAAATGATTTATAAGATTGTTCTGCTTTACATCTTGGCCTTTTCAAAAAAATTAGCTATTGAGAAAATTTCCTGTAACTACCCATATTTAAGGTATACAATGTTTTGGTGTCTGTATACATCTCTGAAAAACATCACCATGATCAGAATAGTACGAGTGCCTACCACCCTCAAAAATATTTTGCCCCTTAGTGATTTCTCTTCTACTTTTTTCCTGCAAGCAGCCATTAATCTCCTGTAACTAGATTAGTGTGTTATTTTTTTAGAAGTTCAAGTAAGTGAAATCATACATTATGAACCATTCTTTTGTCTGACTTGTTCTATTCTGTGAGTTTTGGTTTGTTTGTTTGTTTGTTTTTTTGGTTTACTCATGTCATTTATTAGTAGTCCTTTTCTGTTGCTTAGTAATGTTACATTGTATGGCTGTGTCACAGTTTGTTTATTCAGCTTCTAATGGATATTCATATTGTCTTCAGTTTATGGCTATTATAAGTAAGTTTGCTGTGAACATTTTTGCACTTCTTTGTGTGTACATTTGTTTTCATTTCTCTTGGGGAAGGGCATATGACTAGAAATTGGAAACTTTTATAAAGTGGTTGTACTGTTTTACATTGGCATCAGCATAGTATGAAATGTTCAGTTCCTCCATATCTCTAATGCCTATGTGTATGGTTTATTGGATCAACATTCTTGTGGGTATGACGCAGTACTTCATGTAATTTTAATTTGTATTTCTGTCGTATCTGCAATGTTGAAATCTTTTATATGCTTTTGATCAACTTATTTTGTGAAGTGTCTGATTAAATCTTTTGCCCATTTTTAAAATTGGATTTTTTTAATTGAATTTTGAGGGAGTGTTTATTATGGATCTGTCCCTTTTTACATGCATAGCTTGCAAATGTTTTCTTTACTTTTTATTTGTAAACAGTATCTTTTGAAGAACAGTTATTTTGATTAACTCCATCTGTTTTCCTTTGTTTTTCTTCTATGGATGATTCTTTTGCTGTTACACATAGGCCATTCCTTAGTTAAAGTAAAAATTTTTCTTCTTCGTTTTCTAATAGAAGTTTTGTCTTTTGGACTAATACATAAGTTGGGTCTGTTCCATTTTAAGGTTTTGAATATAGTACAAATAGTGGGTCAAATCTTTTGGTTTTTGATAGGAATGTCCAGTTTTCCCAGCATCATTGTTGAAAAGACTGGCATATCCATTGATAGGCTTTAGATTTGTTATAATGTATGTGTGATTCTGTTTCTGTACTTAGCCCTTTTGAATTAACCCATTTTTGCCTATGTAGAGACTCAAAACATTGTCTTAGTCTCTATAGGTATATATTGAGTCTTGAAATCCATTCGTTTTGGTTCTCCAGCCTCATTCTTTTTCAAAGTTGTTTGGCTCTGGGTCACAGAAATCATGTTGGAATTTTGTTGTATTTGACTTAGTAGGGCAAACTGAGGAAAGTTGATTTCTTAATGTTGAGTGTTTTACCCAAGAATACATGTAGTTTTATCTGTTCGTTCACATAGGTCTTTCTGCAGTTTTTAGTTTTCAGTGTATGATTTTTTATATCTTTTGTTAGAATCATTTCTTTGATGTTAACAAACAAGTCATTTTTAAAAATACAGCTTCCAATTATTTGAGGCTTATATTTAGAATTATGTTTTTTTCATATTGCTCTTGTATACTATACCCTTGCTAAGCCTGTTTCATAGATCTGATAGCTTTTTTGTAGATTTCATCAGATTTTCCAATAAGACCATTTATGCTCACTTGTCTTGAGCATTTTCTTTCCTATCACGGTGCCATTTTTCTCTCGCTTGCTTGTGACGCCTAGTGTAGTGTTGAAGTTGTGAGAGTGGGCAGCTTTACCTTCTTTCTGATACTAAGGTGAACGCTATAAATGGTATTCTTTTTATCTGACTTAACCATGAATTGTGAATTGTGCCAGTTAAAGGAATAAAACTGTTATTAAGTATTTGAAAGCAAAGTTGTATGGGCTTGTTTTCTTTGTGGGGAGGTTTTATACTACATATTTAATTGTTTTTGATATAATAGTAATACAGGGCTATTTGGGCTGTTATTTCTTGTTGAGTTTTGTGTCTTATATAGAATTAGTCTGTTTCCTCTAAGTTGCTGGTTTTATTTGCATAGAGTTGTTCACAATAAAGTATTTTTGATTTCTTTAGACTAAGTTGTGACATTAATTCTATTTCTGATACTGATCATTTCTTTTTTTTCTTTTTAATCTTGATAGAAATTTTTAAAATTTTATTGATTTTTCCAAAAGAGCAGCTTTCGGCTTTGTGTTGTTTTCCTGTTTCCTATTTTGTTGATTTGTTTTTATTTTCCTTTGCTTTTATTTAGTTTATACTTTTCATACTTAGTTTACATTGAAACTGACATCATTAAAGTGATACTTTTTCTACTAGGGATTTAGTGCTATGTGTTTCCTTCCTAGGTAGTGCTTCCATGACATCCCTCAAATTTTAGCATGTGTACTTATATTCATTCAATTCAGACTTTTTAATACTGTTTTATTTTTTAGGTTTATGGATACTCTAATAAAATATTAATATTTCTAGATGCAGATTTTAAGTATGGTAAAATTTGCAGCAGTTTTTTAATAAGCTAATGAAATGAAGATATTACACCAGCTGTTTACCTATTTTTACATAATTTCTAAATGATGTTTATCTGTTTTTAAATCAAGATAATTTTTTAAGTTGCGTTTTATTGTTTTTATTATTTATTTTATTTTTTTTTGTACCAGGGACTGAACTTAAGACTTTTTGCTTGCCGGGCAGGTGCTTACACTACTGAGCTAAATCCCCAACTCCAAGTTTTATTATTCTGAAAGCACTAATTTATAATGTGCTTACTAGGTGACAATATTGTATTAGTAACTAGTCATTCAGAAGCAGCTGAAATAATATGTGTTTCTTAAGGGCAGAGACCTTATTGGTTTATTTATTGCTTCTCCATTATGAATCATGCAAATAGTGAATAGTTAGTATTTAATAACCTTAGAAATATCTCAGGCTTCAACCTGTCCATATGCTATGAACTATTTATCAATAGAAAGAGATAATGTTGTGTACAACATTGCTTTTTATTGGAGATCCAAAAGAGACTGTGTTTTTAGGAGATCCTCTCCTGCTTGGAGAGATAGGTACCAAAACTTAAGTAAATGCCATGTTGCTACAGCAAGAGATTACTTTTGGTAGATAGGGTCAGAATGGAGTTCATTGAAGTAGTAGACTGTGACAATGTGCATTATAGATAGGTTGAGAGATACAGAACAGAGTAAAGACCAGTACATGTTGAAGGATTGAAAAAATTAAGTTGTGTTTGTGCTTTGGTATAAATTCATACCCATTGAATGGTGAGTCAAACAGTTTTGCCTTTGTTTTTCTTTAGTATGGGTCAGTAGGTGTTTTTTGCACAAAAACTTAGGTTTAGCACAAACAAAGTAAAACAAAACATGTAAGAAATAACATTGGTTAATTTTCTGTCACTGTGACACCATACCTGAGAAAACATAGAGAAGGAAAGATTTATTTTGGTTCATAGTTTTAGAGAGTTCATTCTTTATTCCATGGTTGGTTGACTCACTTGCTTTTAGGTCTGTGGCAGTATAGAGAAGCATAGGAGAAGGGTATGGTTGAAGAAAAATGCTCACCACATGACAGCCAGGAAATAGAAAGTAGAGACAGGATATAGTCCCAAGGGCATGCCCCCTTGCCCCACTCCCTTCAGTTTGGCCCCATCTTCTAAATTACATCACCTTACTAGTAATGTTCTCAAATTATCTATGAGTGTATTAATCCAGTGATGAAATTAGAGACCTCATGAACAAGTCACTTTCCAAAAATCTTGCCTCAGCACATGAACCTTTTGGGGAAATTTTATTTCTTTCGGTACTGGGAATGAAAGTTAGGACCTTGTACTTGCCAGGCAGGCACTGTACCACTGAGATGTATCCCTGACCTGGAAATCTTTATATTTAAAACATAACAAATACTCTCAGAAATATAACTATACCTTCTAGTGGAAAACACACCAACACTTATAAAGTGTTATACCCTAAAAAAGAGAGAAGCTCTGATCAAGTCTCTAGGTCCAACTACCTATTAAATTACATTATCAGAATACAATCAGATAGAAGGGCCAGAACTTGCATAGTACCAGATTGTGGACAACTCTATAAAATCAAAAGCTAGTTCTTTGCAACAAATAAAACATAATTTTAAAAAAGAATAGAGAAATTATAAAGAAACAGTGTGTAATGATCTCTGGAAGTTGTCTTAGTGAAGGGAAAAGTTGAGTATGAATATTTTTAGCTGTGGATTGTTAATGTTTATTGGCATTGATCATAGATATGTTATGATTTGTGAGGCTTTTGTGTCTGCAATTAACTACAATAATTATAAAAAGCATTTATTCAAAACTGTTGTGATAACTTTTTGAGATATTTAATTGCTTTTAAAGTAAAAATATTACTTAACCACTTTATTCCCTAATGTAGTATGCCTGAAAGTAAATAAAGAGTACTATTATAGTTTAGTCATACATGTAGACCAGTGCTTTTATCTACTTTATATGTTTTGATTTGTTTTGTTCTATTTTGTTTTGTTTTGTTTTGTTTTGTTTTGTGACAAGGTCTGTGCAGTTCAGGCAGGCCTGGAACCTGGAGCTCCAGAGATTCTCTTGCCTCAGCCTCCCAAGAACTGGGATTACAGGCATGCCCTACAATGCCTGTCCCTAACTAGAACCTGAACTCTTTTTTATTGTGTAAAAGTGCATTCAGAGTTAAAGATGATCTGTTGATAACTGGCAATTATTTTTGGCTTTAGAAATCTGTTCTTCATTTTTTAAACTTCATTATAAAAGTTGGATATATAGAAAAGGGAATGCTGTAATACCTCTTTTAAACTTTCTATTAGAAAATTTTAAAGCAAACTTCATATCATCTCCAGATATTTCACTAGGTACAGATGGGATCAGAAAATACACTGAATGTTTAAATTTAAAACATTGATTACAGGGCCGGGGATATAGCTCAGTGGCATAAGTGCCTGCATGGCAAGCGTGAGGTTGTGAGTTCGATCCCTGGTCGCCCCCCCCCCCCCCAATTATGAAACTTTTCTTACAGTAAAAGACACATGGTTGATATATTATGTCAGCTTGAGAAGTTTAGAAATTTAAGGGATTCAGCAGAGGACCAGGGTCTTCACTTTGTAAACATCTTCATCCTGTACAAGAGGATGGCAAGGAGATGGTGTGAGTGTTACATCCACCCTAGAGGGTAGTAGCCTGCTTACAATATAAAGGAAGAAAAGAGGCTTGTTCTTCCTCTTTTCTTCTCTGCTGCTTTTGCTGTCCTTTGCCACTGTGAGCTGTTGCCCTGGTGCTGTGCCACCCTGCTTTGGAGTCAGCTGATTATGTACTGAAACCTCTATGGTGAGCTAAATAAACCTTTCCTTCCTTAATTTTAGGTGTTGAGTATTTTATCTCAGCAACAGGAAGAAAGTAACTAAGACAGTCTCTTTCAGGACACTTTCCTTTCCTTCAAACTCACTCAACCCATTATTCTTGGCTCAAACTGGAACAGGTTTAGAATTTCTCTTTCCTGAATGTTTTTAGTTGTACTGTGATGCCTTGAACTGATTCAAAACATTTATGTTTCATGGTCATTTAGTCTTTCTAGAAGAACCAGAAGGTGAATGGTGCCAGATCCAGTGGATGAAGACACACCATAGTGATTTAGTGAGCCTGTCTTTCTGTTGGATTTTCAGTCATGCCTTGTAAGGATACTGTGCAAAAAGAACTTACGAAACTGTTTCACAAAGTGACAAGGGTAGTGGGATAAGCATGTTTGGGGGCAGGCAGTTTGAGAGCGATTAGTGGCAGTAGTTTTTAACTGTAACATTCATCTCTAACAGATCTACTCGGTCTCCTAAAGGTGATGTTATAGCATCATATAACTACTAAAATTAAAGGTAATTTCATCTACAATAGTAGATAAGTTTTTTTTCCTTTTATGTCAGGAACCAAGGAAATCAGCATGATGATATGGTTAATAATGTCTCATAAGTCTCTTACCAATGAACTACTTTACCTTCCTCTACTGCTTTTATTTCCTTTTCTTTGTGTAGCCAGCCTGGGTCATCTGTACAGTTTCCTCATTACTGGATTCCGCTTATTATACCTCATTGCATTTTGTGTATTCCTCATATCCTTTGTATTCCTACATTTGTAAAATTTGTAATTAGCTGAAGACTTGTTCAGATGCAGGTTTAATTTTTTGCAGGAATGTTTTGTAGGTGTAGTCCCTGTAAGTCTTGTATCACTGCAAGAGGAAAAGAATGTATAGTTAATGCTTTGTAATGTTAACATTGGTCAGTAAGTTGAGGTGTTTCTAGCTTTATGCATCCATTCTAGAGTGTTCCCATTCCATTGTAAGGTTTCCATTATCCTTTCACCTAATGGTTTATTAGTAGCTAATAATTACATTTTACTAGTTATTCCAAAGATACTTTATCTAACATATATTAGTTAGAATTCCTCTATTAAGAAAGATCATTTCCATGAACTAGTCACAGTGACATATTCCTTGCTTCCATCAGAGAAGCAGAACAGATTGTGTTTTAAAAAAAATTTTCTGAGGAGTTGGTCCCATGCCCACCTCCAGTGTAATGAGTGTGGCTTTCTTACTGTGGTTGTTAGTGTTGTGAATGCAAGGGTTTTAAGGTTTATTTTCTAATTTAATGCAGTGATTGTTCCTTTCATAATGTTGAGGTTATTTCATTTGAGGCCAAATGAGATATAAAATACCAGTTAACTTGTTATTTCTTGAAGTGTCTTTCTTGTTCCAGAGCTTGCATCAGCCATTTCTTTAAAAAGTTCTCGTCTCTATGATTTGAAAAAAAAGTTTCTTAAAAACCATGATAATGTGGGTTCCAATTGCTTAGTGTTATTGCTTAAAAGTCCCTTTCCATGGACAGTTGCCTTTTTTTTTTAAATAGAAGTATGTTATGACTTCATTTGTTTCCAATTCATATTGGGACCACAGTTTGGACTTAATTTTTATATTTATATTTTATTTTTCTTATTAAATACTATATATTTACTATATTAAATATATATTTAAATATTATATATTTAAATATATATTACATATAATATATTTTTATTTATATCTCTGTAGTACACTGAAAATCTTGTTTGCTACCATTGACATTAGTATGTATGAACAGTTTTTCAAACAACAGCATTAGTGTTGCACTGACATTATTAATTAATAAAGTTTAAGGTTTCTTTAGAGTCATTTTTGTTTTTAGCATTTATTACACAAACAGTGTCTAGTACAGTCCTGGAACTTGAAAGTTTATTGAGAATTCCATTTGTGCTTCTGACACCAAAGTGATGATTAAGTTTGTTTCATTTTTGGTTTTAAGTTTTTAAGGATTGTTTTCTTTTTCTATTTTTGACTTAAGTTTTCTGAAGTCAAACTTTTTAAGCTACATTTAGAAAAGTCTAGTGAGCTCACTCTTGTAAGCAGTACTTTTTCTCCTTTTAATACCTCATTTAATTAATTTTTGGTTTATCCCTCATTAAGTCAACATAAGCAAGTGTAAATTTCTTCCTGCCATCTCCTCCCCACAGTAGAGTAAAGGTAGGACAGTATATACAATATTTTGTGTCTTTATACTTCAGCTAATAATACGTTCTTTGGGATCATTTCATGGCTATATAGAGAAACTTCTGTCTCTTTGTACTGCTGTATAGTTCTTTATAGGCAGTCGAGTCTTTTACTGTTATTATAGATCATGTTATAGTGAATAAGTGGCCTAATATATTTGTGCTGCTTAGTATATTTAGCAGATGGCAATATTTCTTTAGAATAGCTGCTGGTTTGAAGTTACTGGGTTTATATGTAAATAAATTGCTAAATTTTTTTAGTGTAGGGTTTGTGTTTTGCTATCTGGAAAGTGTGGGTGCCCATTTTCTGTATCTTACCCAGCTTATCACAGGTTTAGAGTTTTAGTCAGTGTAATAGGTAAGATAATATTCAAACATAATATTGATTTTGATCTGTTTTACTGTGAGCAAAATTAAAGATTTTTCAGTTTAAGGACAGTTTCTGTTTCCTATACTACAAACTGTTTATTTCTTGCTTTGTTTTCCATAGAGAAACCGGCCTTTAAAAAATGCTTTTATATGCTTGTATTTAAAGTTTTACAGTCTGTTTTTCATCTAGTTATTTAAAAATCATTTCAAAATTTATTGATAAATCCAAAACAATTGAGGTTTATTGTTTTTCTTTTCATTGTTTCATTAAAAATGTCTTACTGAATTTGACCAAATACTATGAGGTAGAATTTATTGTAGTATTCATTATTTAGATTATCTTTTTTTTTTTAAATGATTTTCGTGGACATTTAAGTAGCATGAGTAACACACTGTAGGAGAGGATTTAAACAAACTGATACACCTATAGTAGAACTGAACAACTGTTGAAAGAATGAGAAGGATATTTATGCACTGATTCTAAAGTCTGTGTTAAATGAAAAGAGGACATTGCCTGTTACATTGTGTTTAAGATATACCTGCATGTTTTAGGGAAAAGAATTGTGTAAAGCTTAAAAATAATTAGTTTTAGAGGAAGAGAATTTGTATTTATATTTTCTGTTTTTTCGAAGTTGAAGTTTTCTAAGTTATTGTGGTTTCTTTTGAGACAGGTTCTTGCTATGTAGCCCAGGCTAGCCTTGAACTCAGTATGTAGCCCAGGCTAGCCTTGAATTTGTGATGATCCTCCTCCCTCAGCCTCTCAAAGCTGGGATGCCCAGCCCTAAGTTACTGGTTTTTTTTAACTTTAAAATACCAATAAGGATTATCTGGTCAGAAAGATTATGTTGCATGTTTTCTTTTTTATTATATTATATTTATAAATATATTATATTTATATTTTTTTATTAAAATATACAATGTATATTATTTTAAAAGAGGAAAATATGAGACAGTTTTTTGATTCTTCCTGTTTCACATCCTAGTCACTGAAGACTAGAAACCAAAACAACACATGTAGGAATAACTTTATTTGTGGGAAGTGTCATGTTGTAAACTATAACAGTCATTTTTATATATGCAGTGTCTTCACTTGATCCTAGCCAAAAGGCAGAGAAGTGATGTGTGCTGTGTCTTTTAAGTTCATTAAGTTATTCTTTTTTCTTAGTGTACATTGCTTGTGAGATAATTTTTAGATCTTAATGTACCATACTTACATACTTTTGATAAATGATTCTAACAATACATACATTGTTTTACTTGGAGGTCTTAAACTTTTACCTTGTTACTTCTTGGGCTTAACATTTTTGTTTATGGGTTCATTTACAGAAGTGTTTGATGTTGAGCAATATTATGCTGCCCTGTCCTTACTGTTTTCTTCCTAGAATATTTTGCTATATTTTTCAAGGTTTGTGAAAATCTGTTAACTCCATGAATCTGTCTCTAATAAACAGTTTGAATGTTACCAATATTTTCTTATTTATCTATGTACTTTACATTCTGTTCCTTACCCTGTCACAAGTATCTGATGCCATGATTTCTTTATTATTCTTTTCAATATGATTTTTTTCATGTAATTAATAAAAACAGACATTTAGCGTTCATATCCATAGGTTTTTATCAGCATTAGTGTTTCTCTTGAAATTTTATGAAATGTCTTGTGTCTTTCATTTAATATAGATTTACACTAATTTTGTATTTTATAAATAAATTGTGTTTACTAGTTTTTTAATGGCTATAATGTATTGCCAGTGTTTTTCCAGTTTGTTGCTAGCTTTGTCACTTTATGCTGTTTTTTGGTGAGGTTATTTCATAAAGTTTTAATATGGCCACAGGTTCTCCTTGCATCCTAGTTAAAAATTGTTTATGTGAATCCCCTTTTTTTGATACAAGAAATCAAACTCAAGACCTTGTATGTGCCAGCCAGGTGCTGTGCTGCTAAACTAAATTCCGGCCCTGTGATCTCATTCTTCACAAATTTTAATATTTCAGTGTTTTTCTATACATCTTCTTTGTTAATTATTGGAAGACTTTAGTTTAAAGTAGTCTGTGTTAGAATAACAAACTTTTTTCTTCTCACACACTACAACAGTCAACATGGAACATTTCTGTGACCCCAGAAGATAAAGAGATTATTCCTCACCAGCAGGCAAGCAAATAATTCTGCCGTAGCAGATACCAGCTATGGTATCTAATGCAGTTCACTTGTTACATTAATTATTTACTTGGAGGTAGTCTCAGATTCCAAAAGACTTTCCTCCAGATGCCAATCCCAAATTGTACCTGTGCCCTCACCAATTTAAATTTAGATTAATGGATTTTACAAAAAATACGATGAAGAGATATGTAAAGTGAAGTATGGGATTTTTAATGGATTTTACAAAAAATGGGATGAATAGATAAGATATGTAAGGTGCGGTATGGGAGAAAGTGTGGAGATTCAGTAAGGTTTCTGACCTGTGGACAGAGTCAGTGGATAAGGTTAAGCTGTTTATTTAAAAAAATAAAATCAAAAAGCAGTGGTGAAAAGTAGGAAAGGAATTTATTCATTAAAGCCATACTGGGAAGAGAAAGTGGGGAGTGTCCTGGGCGTTGGCCCTCCTCACTCATGTCTTTAAGAAATACGGAAAAAAGCTTTAGGTTTAAATAAAGAAAGGAAAAATATGAGGAGGGGAGTTGGGAGATAAAGGCCAGAAATAGGCATAGTTAAGCAGTCTTGGTCATGCAGTGGTCTATTTGATCATTATATCTGGTCTCTGAGGTCTTTGCTGGCTTTAGGGAAGTATTTATCTCTAGAGGTTCTGACCATGAGATGATTGCTCCTGCCTGTGGTGTAGTCTTTGTTTCTGTCATGGAATAATTGTTCTTACTTAGGTAGAACAGTTCAAATAATGAGGAGATCTACCTGCAAAGCACCCTGTTCCTAGACTCTTGAAAATTTCTTAATGTTTAATCTTGGTGTCTTGAGTCTTGAAGCAGGAGAGGAGGTTAGATAAATGTAGGGCTAATCACCTTTGTATTCAGAGTTTTTAGACACTCCTTAAATAATTCACATGTCTGTGTACAGATCTGATTAGAAATCTGACCCAAAGTTTAAGGTAAATAAGGATGAAGATACTGTTCAAAATGAATGGAAGACAGGCAAGCCTTTATCTTGGCAGTTATTTACTCCTATGATGTCTGTAAGGCACAGATAATCAGTGCTTCTTATTAAAGGCAGCCTCTAAGTCCCTGTGACAGAAGCTCTACAGGGGTATTCAGAATCTTTCCAAACCTCCATCCTTTGAATTTTTATGGAGACTTCACGACATATGCACGATTGGTGAAATTACTGGTCACTGCTGGCCATTTTTAAACTTCTTCCCCAGAGGTTGGAGGGTGATACTGGAAGGTGAATCCCTCTTGCTCTGCTTGGTCTTCAGTGACCCATCCCAAGTCTGAAGTTACCCTGTCAGCTGTAAGTCTACTCACTACCATACAAAAAGGTTCTGTTAGTTTGGAGATTCTTGCCAGGAAATGGAGTTGAAGACCAAATACGTATTTCAAAATAATCACAAATTTTATTAATAGTTTTAAGGTTTTCAGTTATTGTTGAAGTATAGACATAGTCATATATGACTACTTTGTAGAATTTATCAGTGTTTCCTTTTATGTTTTGTTTCCGTGTGTTTTGAAAGTCTTTACCATACAAAGAATTTTTAAAATATTTTACATGTATTCATTGAAAAGATTGAGAAAAAATTCCCATTTATATTGGTCTGTGTAAAAAAATTATTTTTTGTGAATTTGGTAGCAGTCCACTTCCTTTTTGTTTACTCCAAAAAGTTAGCTAGTTAAGTTAAAATCATCAGTTCCATTTTCTCCTCAT
Organism: Dolichotis patagonum; assembly: GCA_004027295.1. Taxonomy (NCBI): domain Eukaryota; kingdom Metazoa; phylum Chordata; class Mammalia; order Rodentia; family Caviidae; genus Dolichotis; species Dolichotis patagonum. Next base: position 76,904 of record PVJX010000630.1, on the reverse strand, counting down.
GTTACAGGTATACATATCTTACAGTAAAATCAAATCTACAAAATGCAAAGCATACTGCCATAAGTAGAGTAGAAGTTGATTTCTGTCTTACAAGCAAAAGTCCTGCTGGTGTAAGATAATATTAGCTTATTCCATAATTTCACTATGCCTAGTTTGTTCATCTTACTGCTTTATTGGTCATTAAGCTTTTATTTTTGGCTACCTGGGCTATATATAATTGTGTAATCCTTTTTGGGGGATGGGGTTTATGCTCCCTAGAAAACGTTTATTTTGTTGTCTTTTTTAAAAAGTCAACTTGGTTTTATTGTTCCTTTTTAGCATGTGTGTGTGTGTGTGTTTATTTTGTTATATATATTTGCCATATGCAGACTTCACTTCATGGCCTTTGCACTGATCTACATCCCTCAGACCATTTTAAAATTTATTTTGAGATAGGGTCTTGCCAAGTTGCTCAGGCATCTTTCTGCCTCAGCTTTCTAGATTGCGGGGTTTACAACCATGTGCCAATATGTTTTCAGGCTTTGTCTTATAGATTTTGATTGCCATGAGTTAAGTGCTTTCTGGTTTACCAGTAGGTAAGTGGTACTCAGTGTGCCTGTTCGTATCTTTGCTCTGTGTTTCATAGACCACAGATACTCCCATGGGGTTGTATCTTCTTTCTCTCAGAATCTGTTTAACCTACAAGCTTGATATTTGTGTCCTTGTCCCGTGTCTGCCATGATTCCGTAGATTTCTTCATAGGAGAAAGTTTATGACCAGGTCTTAGCCTGAAATTCTAGAGGAGGCTAGAAACTCATCATCTTCAGTCTCATAGTTCTGACTTGCCTTCTAGATATCCTTAGCAACTTTCTACCGGGAAATAACAGATGATAGTTGTATTGAACTAGCACAGTAAGAAATAAATATATATATATATATATATATATATATATATATAATAAATATGAACAAAAAACCATTAATATTATTGAAATTAATGCCAAGTAGCCTCTAATCTGTACTTTTGCACTTTTGTTTATGCGATCTTATTTTTTATGTTTCTTTCTTTAAATTGGCACATAAATTGTGTCATCTTTTGTGGACATTTTCTTTCTTTTTTTTTTCTTTTTTTAGTAGCAGGGATTGAACTCATGATGTAGTGCTTGCCAGGCAAGCGCTTGTGCCACTGAGCTAAATCCTAGCCTCTGTGAACATTTTCTTAATCACTTATTTGGGATGTTAATTGTTTGAAAAGTTATTGATACTATAGAGGAGGAAAAGTTTCTGTGATCATAGTTAGCAAGAGACATACCATTCTTAACATTTAATTTTTTTTCTTAGTTGAATAGATGAATTAATTTTTTTAAAGAGTACATATTCTTAGTAAAGATTTTGATTCTGAGTTTAGGTACTGCTAACAAGATGTTTCAACTGGCACTAATTATGGAACAGCCATCAGTTATTACCATTAACTCATTCATATATATACACACACACACACACACACACACACACACACACACACACATATGTACATACACATATATATTCTAAGTTAAATAGGTGATACTATTTCCTGTAAAATTGTTCAGTAAGTCAATGTGGTAATGTTGGATATAGTAGTGAGCTTTTTATTTACTGGAGAGGCAAGCATAATGCTTTTTTATAATATATGGTTGATAAAATTATTCTTCAGTAATACTTCTAAGTTCCCCAAATTGCATATAACTCGATATTAATTTTTCTGATTGTTACATTAATAATTATACCGTCTTAGCAAAATATGAAATACTTTAAAGAACACCACATATGCCAAAAAAAAAAAAAGTAAGACTTTGCCATGCATAAGATTCATTGAAGGAAAGAGTACGAGAATATCTTGTATACCATAAGTCACACTCCCCACCATCAGCTTGCAGAATTACTTAAGATCTGCTGGGGTGGAAAGAGTTTGATACATAAGAAAGCAAACACCTAAAGAATATCCTGGTGATATATATTCTAAAAGAGGTCGTATACTTTTGAAAACTGATGCGGGAGGAATCAGTTTGGTTTTGATGAACTAAGGAAGTATAAGATGTTGAATATTAAGGGATTATGACTTTTGTTCAATAAGTAAAGAATGAATGGCTGCTGTTTTTTTGCTTTTTCTTTTAATCTTACACTATCTGATTTGAAGGTCTATTGATTTATGGATAGGCTGATTTTATTCACTCTATGTAAGAAACTTCTCCATTCTGTATTGCTTACGGAGTGATTCTGAGTTATTTGCTAGAACAAAAGCCAAAAAATAAACAGTAGTCTTCCCTTGTTCATGGTTTTACTTTCTGTGATCATTGGTTTGAAAATACAGAATGAATATTCTTGAAATAAACAATTCATCAATTTTAAATTGTACCTTGTCTGAGCAGTATGATAAAGACTGTTGGTGCCTGTTTTATTCAGTCTGGACATGAATCATGCCTTCATCCAGACTCTAAGAATGTGTATACCTACCTGTTAGTCACTTTGTAGTTGTTTTAGATGACAGACATCAGATGGACTCTTGTGGCATGGCAGTGCTTGTGTTAAGTCACCTTTGTTTTACTTAATAATGACTCCAAAACATAGTGATGGAAAGGAAGTGCCGGGTCTGAGACATGAAGGCACCGATTACTTTCAGTACTATGCAGCATATAGGAAAAACATAGGAATGTACAGTTTGGTACATTTTGAGTTTTCAGGAAACTACTAAGGGTCTTATAACACCTTCCAAGGTAAGAGGGAGTATAGTATGTGCCCAAGGTTACACAGTACTCCTGGCAGAGGCCTGTTCATGACATGGCGGGAAAGCAGAAGAAAGAAAAGCAGAAAGGATCTAAGGTCTAATCTCCAGTAAATGTAAGCCCCTAGGGACTAGAAGACCTCTCATTAGTCTCTGTGTCTTAGAATTCCACCAACTCTTGATACTGCCATACACTGGGGACCAAACCTTTACCACATGGAGGGGACACTTAACACAAACCATAGCATTTATTAACAAATTCCTGTGGACCTGGTGCTTTGATCACGCTTGGGAATATTACAGTGAATACTGCTAATGTGGGCCAGACACTTTGATAATCACTGTGCATATATTGTCACATTTAATTCTAAGGATTGTGGTACAGTTGTTATCCATATTTTACAAATGAATGTAAGGTTAAGGATGGTTAAATATAATTAACACAGTTAATAAATGAAAACTGAACTCCAGAGCTCTGTTTTTTTTTTAATTTAGAGTGTATTGAATACTTAACGTGAAAACAAAAAACAGCTAGACAAAATTTTTGTTGATAGAGAATGAATAATACAGATCAGTGGTTCTTACATTTTAGTATATTAAGATTAGATTCCTGGACCCATCCTGAGTTTGTTATTTAGTAGGTCTGAGTTACATCTAAGAACATAAATTGCTGATGGATTTCCATCTGATGCTAGTCTGAGGGACTACACTTTGAAAAAAATCTGTGACATTTAGCTGGTTATATCCCTGTAAAATGTAACTGTCATGCCAAATCTTCTATACTTTGATTACAAATTAGACGTGGTGTAAATAATGTATTAATGTGGTTTGAAACATTTTTTTCTCTTGTATTTCTCTAAACATTTGAGTCTAATGAAAACTTAAAAACATTCAAAAGAGATGACTTGCAAATTTCTTTTGTCTACCATTTTCATTTTTGTGAGTTTAAACACACCTGATAAGTTTAAATACAGATGACCATAAATCTTAAAGTTAATTTGGATTCTTAGACTTCTTTAAATACATTGATAAAGTATCTTTAATGAATATTTTTCATTTTAATAGTTGCATTCACTTTCTTTATACTGATGAGTTGTTTAGATCAACTAGTATAAATATATTTTCAGAACACCGGTAAGCTAAAACATCAGTAGTTAGTTTGAATAACTGTAGTTTGTAAGCAGAATTTGTAACTTATCCCTAAAGGATTTTAGGACATGATGCAGTTATTTTATTTTTGCAAAGAAACTGCTCATTCCATAAATATTGCTCTTACTTTCAATTTTTTAAATCAGTGATATATAATCCTGTTTAATTTTAAAGGTGATGGTGTTTAACTCATCGGTATGAAATTCAAATCTTAAGGCCCTGAGTTTGAATAAATAAAGCCTCTTGGGATGGAAGATAACAGAATATTTTTTGAGAAAATCTAGCTGCTGTGTTTTGAGTTTTTGGTAAAAATTTGAGATAGCTTTCCAAAACTTTTTTAATTATGGGACTGAATCTTATAGCCAATAGTGTAACATTTGACATTAATTTTTAAGTGAATATTTGAAATGTTACATGTAAGTCACAAGTTTTCAGATTAATATTTTGAATTTAAAGATGTCTTATACTTATTTTTTTTGTGTGTTTATAGAGAGGATCTGACGAACTACTCTCAGGCAGTGTTCTCAGTAGTCCAAACTCTAATATGAGCGGTATGGTAGTTACAGGTAAGTATTATTCTCGTGATGTGATGGTGCAAAAAATTAACACTAAAAATAATCTATACCACAATAGCCCTTATTTTTAAACTCTGTGTTGAAACATTCTAGTGCATGTCCTGTGACCTCACACGTGCCACATAAGCATTCTACCACAGCTATATAGCCTTAGCCCTAAAATACTGTATTTTTATTTCTAACTGCATGATTATTTAATCTTTTTAAACTATATTATTTGACACATAGCAATTATACATATTTATGGGGTATGGTGTAACATTTCAGTGAACATGTAATGTATAATGATCAGATCTGGGTAATTGGCCATATCTGTCACCACAGAAATGTATTATTTCATTGTGTTTAGAATTAATTGAAAATTATTTATTTATTTATTTATTTGAGCTCAGTTCTCACTGTGATGTTCAGGTTGTCCTTGAATTTGAAGATCACTCAAGTGATCTTCCATTTTCAGCCACTAAATAGCTGGAGTTGTAGGCTTATTCTGCCACAACTAGCTCTTCATTGCTTTTTTAACCAAAAAATACAACTTCTTCTTTCATGTTAAAATTGCTTCATGTTAAAATTGCACATTAATACCCTTTGTGTATTTTTCTTACGTCTAGGTTGTTGTTTTCGTGTGCATGTATTTTTAAGTGTTCTTTGTATCATAAACTTAAAGTCTGAAGTATTCAATATATAGTTTTCTTTGTGTGACATATTTTTGCTGTAACAATATTTTAATTGTTTCAGTTGATTTTCTTTGTTATACACTTACAAATTCAAGATGAAAATATCAGTCATTTTATCTTAACAATTTATCAGTTTTTAGGCGAGTTTATGGCGGATTGACCAAATCTTGAGTGATTGTTAATTGAATGAATTTATTTCATAAACCTTACTTTTCACATTATTTACCTGCTTTTTCCCCCCTATGTATTTTCTTAAAATATTTACTTAAGCAACTGACTATGTTAGGTAGTAACAGGATCATAAAAGACTAGAAGACATTTTATTTTTCTCAGGTGGTTCTTGTGTAAATGTGCCTCTTGAAATACATACATTTCTGACATTTCAGTTAACTGAAAATTATAAAGAAATATTTACCAAATATAGTTATTACGACGTGAAGTTGAATTTGTTAATGCATCTTACTAAGGATTGCATATTACTAGTTTTCTGTGTAGTGATTACAATGCAAAAGTGGCAAAAATGATTTTGATAATCAAGGTGTCATGCACAAATACTTGAGCGAATAAGCTGAAATGTCTGCAAGTCTGCTTTTTTTTTTTAAATTAGTACGTAATAGTAGAATTTGAAATGTTTGTGAAAATAATTTTCTGAGTTATAAGAGCCTTGGCCCCTTTTCCAAAAACCAAAAACCATTTAATTGCATAAAATACATCGTACAGCTAATGAGCAGAAACTATGAGATGAGTATCCTTAAGCAAAGAAAAGCATGAGGTGAATTTTTAATTACACATTGGGTACCTTATTGTTGTAGTGGACTCTAATCAGTGTAGGAGTCTCACTGAACTGAAAAGAGTTGAGATTGGAATTTAGAGCACATTAAACATCTGTGTTTTGTGGAGAAGGATCCTAGAGAAAAGAAACTTGTCCAGAATTTGGGGTATCATGCAAAGGGCAGAATTTGGTTCACTTTATCCAAAAGTTCAGGTAGTGACTGATTTACATGTTTATAGATTAAGACTTTGCAAGATTTATCAGAAATCACCTTCTTTGGGGATTGAGGTAAACGGCGATTCCATAGGTTTAACAGTGCTGAGCCAGTGGAGTTTTGGGCAATCAAAATGTTGATGTCTTGCAGAAAGCAGAGTATCTTGCTCTCAAGATCGACTACGGAAAACTCAGGACTTAAAAGAATCATAAAAGAATCTTTAAAGCAACATTTATCTAAGGAACCAAAAGTATAGACCCAAAAGATGTGAAGGCTTCATCAATAGTTTAATTGCCTGCCAGAATGAAACCCTTAGAGAAGACAACATGAGTTAGTTTTCCTACAGCTGTTACTAATCAGTATCAATAGCCTGCCATCAAAAATTGCAAGTCATATGAAGAAGATGGAAAATGCAATCCATAGTCTATAGAAGCAGCACTCAGTAGTCATTTTCTGCAGTAATTTAACTATCAGAATTAGCAGACAGGGACTATACATATTTTTAACTCTTAAGGGAAAAGACTGAAATAATAAGCAAATAGATAGAGGAATGTGTTATGAGATTTAAAAGATAGTATATTGAAACATTTTAACAGAAAATAGGATATTTGGAATAAAACATTGATTGAAATTTCCAGCAGAATGAAGACAGCAAAAGAAGTTTGATGAACATGAATATAGATGACTAGTCTGCTGGAAGGAACAAAATATATTCACAGGATAGTCAAGCAGTCTAAAGAGTTCCAAGAGTGAATAGAGAATGGGTTGAAGAAAAACTGCGTGCGTGTGTGTGTGTAGTTGGGATGACTGAAAACTTCTAAAATTTGAAAGAAATATCAACATACAGTTCTAAGAACCTCAGTTAAATCTCCCATGTAGCATTCATTATAAAAACCATGTTTTGCACGTAAGAGAATACTAAAAACTGATAATAAAGATTACATCTTAAAAATAACCAAAAAAAGACATCTAATGGAACAAATACTTTCTTTGTGCTAAAAGGAACTGACTTCTACACACTGAACGAAAGGTGGTTATATAGACTGGGAACTGCAGAAAGGTAGTAAGGATTACTGGAAATGATAAGTATATATATCAATAAAAATTTAAAAACCTTCCTCATTTTGGTGGTTTTCATTATTTTTATGTCTGTTATATAAATGAAAACTTTGTAGCACAACATTTATGGAGTTTATTATGTATATAGATGTGTATATGACAATAATAATCCTAAAGTAAAGTGGAATATAACAGTGAGATTTTTAATGTTTTACATGATGTAATATAGTATTGAATCTAACAAAAAAATTTTGATAACTTAAGATTATATTTTAAAATTCTACGTGTTAGCTCTGAAATAAGGAAAAAGGAAGTAAAAGCAAGTAGTGAAAAAGTCAGAACATTCATTGCCTGGTTTCAGAATTACTGTAAAGCTACACTAATCAGTTCAGCATGATATTAACATTAAAAAAAAAGTTGATCAATGCAACACAATAAAGAGTTCAGAAGTAAGGTCATGCAATTATGGACCACCAAATTTTGATAAAGGCGAAATGTCTATTCACTGGCAGATTTTGCAAAAGAGTGCTGTAAATATTAGATATAGTGCCAGGAAAGAGATTTTGGTCCTATATTTCCCAATGCATGAAAAACTTAGCTCCAAATGGATCACAACCCAAAAGTATAACCTTAAATTTTAGCACTTTTGGAAAAAAATACAGTATAAATAAACTCTTTGTGACTTTGAGTTAGGCAGAAATTTCTTAGATATAACACTAAAAGCATGTAACTCTAAAAGCACAATCTATAAAAGAACATAGGGACCTTAAAATCATAAGTAAATATTTCTGCTCTTCAAGCAAAGTAATAAAAAGACAGGCCATTGAGGGACAGAACACGTTTACAAAGCATAGAGCTGATAAAGTATTTATATTCAGAGTGTATATAACATCAAAATATATAAACTCAAACTCAGCAACATGATACTAGCAATAATAAATTGACCAAAATACTTGAACTGATAGTTCAGCAGAAAAGATAATTAGATGGCATATAAGCATGAACAAAGATGCTTAGCATCTAAATAATTTATTAGTTAAATGTAAACTGAAACTAGGAGATAGCACACATACCCATTGGAATGACTGAAATTTAAAAAGGCCATACTAGGTGCTGGAAAGAACATAAAAGAACTGTGACACTGAAGTGTTTTTGGAAATGTGAAATTATAGGAGTACATTGGAAAGCAGTTAGGCAGTTTCTTAAAAAAATTAATACACTTCCTATGTGACCCTGCTATTTATCTCCTAGACATTTGTTTACCTAACAAAAATGAAGTCATACATTTAAAAACTCACAAGAACACTTAGCAACTTAATTTGTAATAACTCAAACCTAAAACAACCCAAAGGTCAATGAACAGGTAGATTGCTGTTTTGACACTATGTGGTATTTACATACAATGGAATATTTTATACATTATATACTATGCATACATACACAGTCCTTTGGTATCAGAGGGATTGGTTATAGAACTCTTCCCTACCAAGGCTACTAAAATTTGAGAATACTCAAGTCCTTTTATGTAAAATGGCTCAGTATTTGCACATAACATACCCATACATGCTGTACATGTAAAATCATGTTTCACTTACTCATAATATTATTTCATTGCATATTGCCTATGTCAAGCAGATCATTTGCATGGATTCAGTATAGTACTCGGCATGTCAATTTCAAGTTTCGTTATTTTGAATTTACTTAAATTTTCTTTCAGATACTTTAACTCAGTGATTCATTGCATACACAGATAAGAGACCTGCTGATCCAAAGGATCATCTGTGCTCTTTTGTGGTAATTTTATGGATATACTTACATATGTCAAATTTGTACACATTAAATATATGCTTGTATATTAGATTGGCCAAGATTCAGAACATTGACATCAGATATTGACAGTAAATGTAGATCAAGAACTCTCATTTGTTGTTGGTAGAAATGCTAAAGCTACTTTAGCAGACTGCTTGCTCTTTTCTTGCAAAACTAATTATATTCTGTTGTATAGTACAGTAGTTGTCTTCAGCATTTATTGAAAGGAATTGGGAATTAAACTCATGAAAAATTCTGCAAAATGTTCATAGCAACTTTCTTCATAATTGTGAAAACTTGGAAAAAAACTGAGATGTTCTGCAGTAGGTAAATGGATGAAAAATTGGTACATCCAGACAATGTACTATTTACTGCGTGGTAAAAGGAAATGGTCCAAGAATGAAGAGATAAGGAAGAACATTAAATGCCTACTAAGTGAAAGAAGGCAATCTGAAAAGTGCGTAATTTCAACTACAGTATTTGACATTCTGGAAAGGGTAACGATATGGAAATGGCAAAGAAAGATCAGTAGTTGCCAGGGGTTGGGATAGAATAAAACCACAAAATTTGTAGGGCAGTGAAAATACTTTGTGTGATACTGTAATGTTAAACACTCATCGTCACACAAATTCAAGGATTTGTGATAGTAGTACCGAACTCAATGTAAACTGGGTTTTGTGTCACCTGTGTTCCTCACTTGCAGTAAATTTGCTACTCTGGTGCTAAATGTTGATGGGGAGGGAGAGTCTGCATGTGTTGGGGCAAGTAGTATGTCTATGAACAATCTTAATTTTGCTGTGAATTTAAAATTGCTCTGAAAAATGACATTTTTAATTATGTGTCCCTATGTTACCTTTTATAAAAGATATTACTGGTCTAGACAATTAAGAGGCAGAAATTGCAGACTGGATTTAAAAAAAGCAAGATTTAACTACACTTTATATTTCAGATTGAAATATAAAGACAGATTAAAAGAGAAAATTTTATTCCACCCAAACTGAAAGCACAGAAAAAATAGTGATTATATTAATGTGAAGCAGTAACAATCAAAACAAAGGAATATTATTGGATGCCAATTAAAACAATACTGAGATCCCATCTCACTCCACAAAGAGTGGCTATTATCAAGAAATCAGCCAGTAACAAATGCTGGTAGGCCTCTGGGGAAAAAGGAACCCTTTTCTACTGTTGGTAAGCATGTAGACTGGTGAAACCACTGTGGAAGTCAGTGTGGAGATTCCTTAAAAAACAAAAGCTAGAGGTTCCATTGGATCTAGCTGTTTTCTTTCTGAGTATCGTTCCAAAAGAATTACAAGCATCATACTATGGCCATGTGTGCAGTGTTTACAGAAACACAGTTTGTAATAGCTAATTCTTGGGAACAGCCCAAATGCCTATTTGATGAATGGATAAAGAAGATGTGGTTTTTTTAAAACAATGGACTATGACTCAGCCGTAAAGAAGGATAAGCTTGTGACATTTCTGAGTGAATGGATGGACCTTGAGACCATACTCAAATGAAATAAATGGGACGCACATGTAAATACCATATTGTTCCTCTGGTGTAAGAAGCTGAAGGTACAAATAAGGGCTAGAATAGCCCTTACTAGATACTATGATACTAGATACTACGAAATATGAAGAAAATGCTCAATTGGAAAGGAGGAGGATAGGAAGGGGTAAAGGAAGAAAGAGAAAAGGAAAAAAGAGAAGGGATAAAATGGAAACAAAGCTTTTGTGAATAAGGGTAATGTTGAGTATTTTAGAGCTTATCATAAAGTACTTGAAATTTTATGTAAAATGAGGTAAACATGTATTTCTTGGATGTATAAATAATCGTTTTAGTGGGTTTGTTTGTTTGTTTGAGACAGGGTTTTGCTATGCAGTTCAGGCTGTCTTGAACTCATTTTGTAGCCCAGTTTGGTCTATAGCAATCATCTGTCTTAGCCTCCAGAGTGCTGGAATTACAGGTATATGCCACTTCACTTGGCCATTTTAGGGTTTTAAAAATACATTTCATTGTGTAGACAATTATGATTGATCTGGCACTGTGTCTTTCAAATAGTTCTGCATAAAAGATTACTTATTGTATAGACATCCTTAATAAAGATTTTTATTTTAGGTGAGTTGTGGAATGAAGGCAAGTAAATAATTTGTTGCTTCAATATATTTGTTTAAGGCTCAACAATAATATGTTAGGGAGTAGTTTAGTGTATGGTGATATAAATGACCACCGAGTATTTAGGTAGGTTATATAGTAGTATTAACAAAATAAGAGAGGCTCATTGTAGATAAACTATAGTGTAAATTGGCTGCGTCATCTTTTTTTTTTATAGAATTGAAGTATAACAGTGTTTTCCAAATTGAGCAATTTGTAATTTCTCAGGTAAAATTATAATCTCCTTAATTCTTGCCAACCCAACTTTTTAAATTCTATATAGTAGTTCTCTTTTATGTATCGTTTTGGTTTTTATATCTTCATTTACCTTCCATAAACCTCAGCTGAAAATATTTCATGGGAAATTCTAGATCTTGCTGGGACTGATAATCTTTCCCTTGTTTGAGTAGATAGATTCTACATAAGCTATTCCTGCCAGTTTACACATATAATAGTCACAAAATTGACTATAATGGATTTCAATGCTTGTGTTGAAGTAAGTCTTGTTTTACTTAGTAGTATCCTCAAAGTGCAAGCTTTTAGTTCAGTATATTGTTACAGTTTTTCTATTTGATCTTTAGTTTTTGTTAACTTACTATGCCCAGGCTATAAATTAAAATTTATGATACATGTGTATAGGAAAACAAAATGTGTATGTAGAATTTGGTACTATCCATGGTTTCAGACATGGTCTACAGGTCTTGGGTTGTATGCCCTTTGGGAAAGGAAAAATCTGCTATTTCTCCATTAGTCTGTGAACAGATGATTTATTTTTTACAGTGTTGTTATATTATTTTGTGATTGGATAGTTTTTTTTATGATATTACATTTTAATGTTTTTGCTAATCACTTTGCGTATACTGTTAAGAAATATATTACTTCATTGCAGTTTTAAGTGATATTATTTAATAATTGTATTCTCCATTATTTTGAAAACTTAGTTTTGAATTTTTAGAAATTGATGTATATTCAACTGTGCTTTTAAGCTTTGTTTTGTAGCCTTTAAATAGATAACAAGGATTAATGTGTTCTTAACATACAAAGACTATTTTTAAATGTCTTTCAGCCAATGGTAATGATAGCAAGAAATTTAAAGGAGAAGATAAAATGGATGGTGCCCCTTCTCGTGTTCTTCACATTCGAAAATTACCCGGTGAAGTGACAGAAACTGAAGTTATTGCTTTAGGCTTGCCTTTTGGTAAGGTGACCAACATCCTTATGCTGAAAGGAAAAAACCAGGTACAATTCTTTCAAGGCTTATAAAACAGTAAACTCCAAATTGTACACCTGCGTGTTGATATTTAATAAAAGTATTAATTTTCTGAAAAAAACTGAAGTCTAATCTTAATAGATAAGTGTAGGAAACTAATACTGGTTACCTAAAACAAATGAGTTGTGATAGTTTTCAAATTTTGCCTTTAAAATTTTTTAAAATTAATTTTACTGGTACAATTTAGATATGTGTATTAATCATCCATCATAGAGAACTTGTGCTTATATATGATACATTTTCAAATTTTATCTTTTGAAATTCACTTTAGACTGATGAGTTTTGAAAAGTAGTGGAAAATACAAATGGAATGTTTTTATGGTGGCTCTGATGTCAGATCAGTAGGTATTCTATTAGCGTCATTTTAAAAAATTTTACTATTTCTAAATTTTTTTATTAACATCTTACTCTTAAGTTTATTTCAGGAAGATACTGATCTAGTAGTGGAAATTAGTCATTGAATTTGAATATATTTCAGTAGGTACAAATATGAGTAAAGCACAGGTATATTGAGTGTGATATTTTGTTTTAAAATTTCTAATGATACTATTTACTAGTATATATGAAATTTAACATGTAATAGAATCTATCCCTCTTCTAAGGTTAGCTGCAATTCACACACTCTAGTAAGAGATTTCTAATTGTACTTACTGGAATATTTAAATGTAATTTGAAGGTTATATTCTGGGTAATTGATTTTTTTTAAACTAGCTGAATAGGTTACACAGATAGTTAGATTACAATTCCTCATTTGTTTGATTCTAATTCATAGTGTTAAAATTTGCTACTTAAAATTTCAGGCATTTTTGGAACTAGCAACAGAGGAAGCAGCCATTACTATGGTTAATTACTATTCTGCTGTGACACCTCATCTTCGTAACCAACCAATTTATATCCAGTACTCTAATCATAAAGAACTAAAGACAGATAATACATTAAACCAAGTGAGTATGTATAGCTACATAAGTAAAATGACTTAGACCATATTAAGGGTCATGAAATGAACCATTCAGATGATTCTGTAGGCATTTTCTTATTTTTAAGGTATTTTTGTGTATTATGTACTATTGAATATTGCCTTTAATTACTAAAACAATATGCAATTTATTATTTTCATGTTCTAAATTAGTGCTCAATGAATTAATTTTGAAATTATTTAAAGCCCTGATCAGAAGATTTCTTTTCCTGATGCAAGTTAAAATTTGTATATAGAAACTTTATAGAATTAAAATTTATTAGCATGAACTATACAACAGTACTGGATAGACTTTAAATTGTGAAATGTAGTGCTGTTTATTGACTTTACCAGTCTTAATTTCCTAGGAAAAAATTCTTTTTGAGGATGTGTTAATAGCTTTCCTAAGGTGAAGAAATGTTAAGAATGAAAAGTATGTGTTGATGTTTTACATGTTACATAAAAGACATTTAAATTTGTTATGTTAAAAAATAATATAAGCGTGTTCTTAGACCTAGATATGTGCGATTACTGTTGTAGTCTTAAAAGTTTATCTTTCTTAAAGTACTGTTTAAATACTACAAGTAGTAATTAAATATCATAAATGATACTTAATCAGTTTAAATGCTATAAATTGTATTTAAATAACTAAATATTTAAGTTAAATACTATTTAAATATTATTTATATTTAAAATACTGTTGGTTTAAATACATAGCATCAAATTTTTTTCAATGAAAATTTAATGGACATCATCAACTTTTTATTACTTTGTTCTTAAAAAAATGAACGTGAAATCATTGTTTATGAAAAATATGGTTATAAAACGTTTTGCCTAAAAGATAGGGTTAACAGTTCATCTGTTTTTATTGGTTGAATTTGACAATCAACTTCATTGCTTTTGAACAAGAAAAAGAACTTTTAAGAATTTATCATGACAACCAAGCATGATGGAACATGTCTGTAATCCCAGCACTTGGGAGGCTGAGTCAGGAGAATTGCTGTGAGACAGAGTTACAAAATGAGTTGAAGACCAGCCTGAGCTGCAAACAGAAAATTTATCATGAAGTGCTCAGAATGGGGATACATTCTTAAAGTTCTAGCACTTAGGCTGTGGCAGGAGAATTGCTAAGACTTTAAGGCCAGCTTGGGCAGCATAATGAGTTCAAGACTGGCCTGAACTACATAATGGTCTTGTCCCCCCCCCCCAAAATTTTTTATTAAAATAATTATCATGAAATATACCAAAAGAAATACTTATTCTGTTTTTACTTGGATAATACATACATTTGAGGAGTACATTGTAATGTTCTGATACACATATACATTGTGGTGTTGTCATATCAGACTACTTATTGTATCTACTACCTCCAATACTTAGCATTTCTTTGTGGTGAGAACAATGTTCATGATGGATCATAATTTGTATTTATGACTGCTGGCAACTCTTACTTGAACATATATTCCTGCTGGCTTGCATACCAGTGGTACTTGATGAGGCAGTCACATGTGTGCCACCAGTGTTTCAGGGTAGCGGGAATGTGTTAAAATCTGTTGTTTTAGCTGTTTTGGAATATACAGTAAAGTATTTTAAATGTAATTCCTCTGCTGTGCAGTAGATCACAGAAAACTGTCCCTTCTAATTGAAAGCTTACATTTTTAGGACCTCATTCCCCACTTGCTCCTCCCGTAGCCACAATCTTCTCTAGTTTTATGAATTTTTAGAGTATACTTTTAAGGCAGATTTTATGATATTTGACTTTTCTTCTCTGTGCCTGATTCATTTAACTTACTGTACTGTTCTCTTAAAATGGCATTTTATATGCCAGTTGTATTTATTAGTATTTTTACAAAACTAATTCTTCAACACATTCTCTTTTTATTTTTATTCTACCTCAGAGGTACTGGAGGTGAAACCCAAGTCTGACACATACTGGGCAAGTGCTCTATCAGTGAGCTGTACCACCAGCCTCACATTCTTATTTTACATTCAAAAGAAAGGACTGTATAAAGAATAAAAATAGGGAGTCTATAATGAGTTGTATGTGGGAGAGACTTGTAATTTTAAATAGGGATGACCACTGGAAGCCCTATTGAAAAGGAGCATTAGAATAATGATCTCAGAGTTGTTAGGAAGTAAGCCACACCACCCAGTTTGGGTTATTCCGTAGAAAACAATGCAAATTTCCTGCTGTTGCAAAAAAGTGTTTTTGAAGTCAGATTTTTAATTTTCAGATGCCATTCATTATAGTTGGTCATGTCTTAAGATTTTATGTTCTTTGAGGATTCGGATTACAGCATTTTGAAACTATCTCAGTGTACTATAAATTACCTATTTTTTTTTTTCCACTGTTAACTTCTGTGTTTATCTTGTTCTCCCATCCCTTCTTACACATACTTGGTTGTCTGTTCATAGATCAGAATGCACAGTGGTGGACTTACATATTTCTTCTAGAGTGTTGTGGAGTTGCAGGCTCATCTGGTCCTTTCAGCCAGTGTTAAAGATACATTTATTCTGAGTCGACAGTCTTCCCCACCCAGAACTTGTTTTAAGGGAGGAATTTTGTGGGTTTTTTTTTTTTTTTAATGATGAGGGGAGTCAGTCAGTGTCTTAGTTATTTTCCTCGCCTTACTGAGACAAAATACCTGACACCAAAGTTAAAGGGGGAAAGGTTTAGTTTATAGGGGGCTTCAGATCATAATTGACTGGCCCTAAGGCCAGGTGGTATGGCAGACAGGCATTGCAGAGGAAAAAAAGTTCATAATGGGCAAAGGTAGCAAAGCAACAAAGGACAGCACGGCTCTATCCTTGTATCTTGTCCAGGCTACTTAAGATGGGTAGCACACCCTTGATCCTAGTGTCCTTGATGCTAGCATTGTACTATGAATCAGTTTTAGCATCACATGATTTAGATTAGCCACCTCTAAAAAGGCTCACCTGTGACTTTAAGGTGACCTGTGAGGGTTTGGGGGAACACCTAGGCACAAGCCATAGCAGTTAATCGTTTAGGGAGGAACGAGGAGAGGAGTTTAGCTGTTTGTTCATTACCTGTACTTTTTATTAATCCTTTTATTTTCACACTCTATTCTGTGAACTTTGCAGTTTCTTAGCTGGTTCTTGTGACTACTACCAGTACAACCCCTGTTTCGTGTGTATTTACTGTCTCTTCATTCCATTTAGTTCTGTATATTTTCTCCATTTCAGGAATTTGATAAGATTATTCTCAGGTAAAGATGACTACCTGACCAGTGTTCGAGTTTATTCTGTTTTGTGTTCACTTAATATACATTTTTATAGGATTTCATAATAGACAAATGAGTGAATGTGTTTTATCTGTAGTTTTTTCTGTTTCCTAATTAGTTATCTCTTTCTCTGTTACTTGTGTTGCTCAAAAGTATTCTCTATTACTGTGATAGCTCTTATACAGTTCTACTTTGTTATTTTTGCTCTTCAATTCATTGACCCTGCTACAGCCAAGTAGGTATCTTTCTAAATTGCACAAGTCCATCTAAGTTACTCCCATACAGCACCCCCCCCACCCATAAGAGACCATTTGGAGATGACTGCATATATTTTTTTGCTTTGTGGGCATGTATTTGCCTGTGCTTTCTGTCCCAAAAGTAATGATAGAGCCTCTAACCTGATTTCTCTTGATTGCAGTATTTTGCTGCCACTATGTTCTCACTTACACATGGAATATTTTGTTGTGACTGCTTTTGCAGTACTGTTCCACTCCATACTTCTCATGTCAGTTGTTAAATATCTTCAGATCGCTCTTTAGCTATTTCTTTTACTGAAAAGATGTCCCCTAAAGCACTGAGTGAAAGAGGTGTGGGTTGAAATCTTTTAATGCAGATTAAAACCATGATAAGATACTGCCATGCACATACCAGGTGGCTAAAATTAAAGAGATGTATAATACCAAATGTTGTATTAATATAGAGAAGCTTTAACTCATATACAAGTGAATGGGAATGTAAATTGAAAAAACAGTTTTTCAAAACTTGAATCGTCTACTAAAGTTGAGCATATGCATATTCCTAGTTTTGTACTTGGAAAAATATTCACTATGAGCATGAAAAGATGCATACTAGAAAGTTCACAGAAAACTATAATATCACGAAGCTAGAAATGATCCAAGAGTTCAGCAGCAGTTGAATAAGTTGTATGTTCGTTCAGCTGTATGGCGATGAATAAGAATGAATAAGATACTTGTACTTGCAAAACATTGCTTTGTATCATAAAATAATGTTCATTGAAAGAAACCAGACCAAAGGAGAACACTTAAGATAAAATTTCATTTAATAATTGGGAGGATGCAATTCCCTTTATATAACTGGGAGGAAACATGAGTATAGCTCCTAGAGTACTGATATTACTGTTTTTTATGGGGACGAAGAGTCATTTCATTGAGATACCCAATTTGTGATATCTTATTGAGTTATTTTCACAAAACTATTGTAATTATTTTGATATGAAGTTCAGTTAAAATCTAGGTTGTCAGACCAATAATATAGTGAACAATATATGGAATAGATGCGTGCGTAGATGCTTCCTTATGTAGATGGTAACTCTGGAAAGATACCTAAAATTAATATTGGTAATGGATCAGTAACAGAACGCAAACTTGATTGACAAGATTTGCAGAAAAAAACTTTCTTCCTTGTTTTAGTTGGATTGGGTATCCGGATCATGTGATTCTTGTTTTTTTTTAAAGACATTTCTAATAGTACATTGTTAATGTTTTTCTAAGATGTGATTGTTAGTGCAGATGAATATGTGTAAGAAAATCCAGAATCCAAATTATATAAAAAGGAACATGGAAAATTCATCTCATGATCTCTGGATCATGTTCCATATATGGCAGAACCCAAGAAGGCACAGTAGCTGCCCTGGGCCCAACCTAACTGTGCTGGCTTACTGCACTCTCTAGACTATAAGCACTCTACCTGTCCCTTACTCCTAAACATCCGAAGTGGAAACCTGAGCAGGTGGACACAACCTTGCCTTGGCCACAGTCTGTCTGCTTGCCTTTAAATGCCATCCCACCCCTGCACAAGGCAGCTCAGCAGTTAAGGGAGGCTGGGAGTCACAAAGCCATGTAACATCAGGTTTTGCCAGGTGAGTCGTGCATCACAGCTTGGAGAAATTTGAAAAGTTTTCGCCAAATTTGGGCCATGACAGAAACCAAGTTCACTATAAGAAAAGCCTACATACAGTGAGCTATTTAAAGTACTTTTAAGTATATTCAGGCATTTAAGTAGATAAATGTTGTTCTAGAAATCTTTCTTTACCTATTTTCTTCAACAATTGTATTTTCAGTTGCAGTATTAAGTTGTCTTATATTTTTTCTTGGGTTTAATTAAACTATGAGATTTACTTAAATGAAAATGTAGACTTTTTGAGTCTCAAGCTAAGTTATTCCTGGCTATATTTTAGTAAATGACCATTCTTTTTTATTGTCATAAGTACTCTTAATTCCTTTCTGTTCTTTTCTTTCATTGTCATTGTACTGTGTATATATATTCTTATTTATCTGCGAATACAGATATTTCAAATTATAATGTCATGGTATATGTTGACAGTTAATAGTTAACTATATATATAGTTGCCTTGACCCCAGAAGAGATAAAAGTTACTTATCAAAGGATATGTCATAATAGGAAAGGCCCCGTGATGATGAAAGTTATTTGGAGCATTTAACATTTGATCGACAGAATTTTTTTAAATACTGTAATTTTTTTGTTTTATATGTTGACTTTTTCAATTTAAAGATAACCAGAAATCAGTCTTACAATATTTATAAAAGCTTAATTGGCAACATCTTATTACTGATAAATTAATGCTGTATCTTACAGTTGTTGGTGTATTAAATATTATAAAATGTGCACAAAATTTCATTCATGTTGTAACTTGAAAATTTTCTGAAAAATATAAACTTTATGGTACTTTTTGGGCATAATTTGTATCTTGTTGAGATTTTCCATGTATGTATTTTGTGGAGAAGATAATGATAATTTAAAGTTTTATTCTTTAAACATTTCTATTTAGAACATTTTCTGGTTACATATATCTGTCAAACCACATCTTGTTCTTTCAATAATAAATCACTTTGCCTGTTTGTGCTCTTAACATTAGTGTGAAAGCCTAGAACACTTTTTTTAAAAATAAATACCATTAGAATACTTGAATTACCAACTGATAGTATTACATAGCAAAGTGTAAGTGATGAATGTGTTTTTCAACTGCTTTTCCTTTTAATATTCAGCGTGCTCAAGCAGTTCTTCAAGCTGTGACAGCTGTCCAGACAGCAAATACTCCTCTTAGTGGCACCACAGTTAGTGAGAGTGCAGTGACTCCGGCCCAGAGTCCAGTGCTGAGAATAATCATTGACAATATGTACTACCCTGTAACACTTGACGTTCTTCACCAAGTAAGTTTTAATTTAATTTGCATACTTGTATATATATACATTAAATAAATAATACAGTAAATAATGTTTTGATCTGCTGTTTTAACAGATATTTTCTAAGTTTGGTGCTGTATTGAAGATAATCACATTTACAAAAAATAACCAGTTTCAAGCTTTGCTCCAGTATGGTGATCCAGTAAATGCTCAACAAGCAAAACTAGTAAGTCTAGAGTGTCTTTTGAGATAGTAATATTTTTCATGGGGCTATAACTTAATCCTAAGTCAGCAGTGCCACATAGCATTATAGGTGGTGGAAATTTATGCCATTAAGGTAATTTTAGGAAATCATTCTCAATTGTCATAAAAAATTAAATATTTATTTTTTAAAAGACCAATCATAGCTATAGTATCCATACCGTAAGATTGTATTAATTTACACTTCTGATTTAGGTGCAGAGTTTTGTGATTTTCAGAAGACAGTAGAATTTTAAGAAGTTGGCAGTGAGTTTTCAAAGTAATTTACTGGTTCAACCAAAATGCATCACTTAACAAGAACACCAACATAATGATAGGAGTTCATGTCAGTAATTTTAGTAAACAGTAATTGTCATGAAAAAGGAATGTTTATTTTTTTAAGAACAATCATGAATAGCTGTCTATAGCATAGGCTTATATTAGTTTACATTTTTGTTAATTTTAGTAGTTTTGTGCTTTTGAGACGATAACTGGATAGAGTTGTCCAGGTATACCTGTGTAAGATTTTTAAATAGCTTGCAGTGGGAATTTCAAAGTTACTTATTTTTGAGATAGTTTGGTCGGATATATCAGTACAGATGTACAAATGTGACAGACTCTAGTGTAAGACTGTATCTTATGTATATTTTTAAAGATATGTTTTCTCAATAGATTTGTGATCTTTTTTTTATTCGTATCATTTGCCTTTTTTGTCATTGTTATGTATGGAGGTTAAGAAATTATTAGAAGAAACAAATGTTTTCATATGTCATGACTACTATTGAACATTATATACTACAACTTTGTTTCAGAGTGCTTACATCTTGCAGTGCCTGTGTTAACAAATCTTAATTCTGTTTGCACTAACATCTTGTACTATATTATCTCATTTTTCCATTTATTAAAACAAATTATTCATTGTTAAATGATTGTTACAAAGTCATTAAATCTTCTGATTTTATTTAGCTTTGTCTTACCTCTTGTCTTTTCATTTTTTTTTCTTAAACTTTCAGATTAATTGTTTCTTACAGGAACAGAACTAATTGTTTCTTACGGTACAGGAAATACCTTAGTACTTCCTGTAAATCAGTATTACTTATATAGAATTCAGACCATTTTTTCATTATTGTTTAATTGCATTTGTCTCCTTATTATCTTAAAATCTTTAAGTAACAGGCTGTATAGTTACAACATAATTGTTTATAGTTTACTAGATCATCTTATTACCCTTTTTTTCTTGACCATTACTCTTATCTTATAAAAAAGGTGTTTTTTTTCCCTCTGTTACAAAAACATGCCAAGATTTAAAGTGGTAAATTGCTTACAATTTACAGTCTTTGTGATAGACATTTTTTAGTATTTTCCTTTTCCCTAGTCTGTTTCCCTAGTATATTGGTTCTCAGGTAATACAGTCTCATTGTGTGTTACTTTTCCGGTATAGGTAAACAATTGGAATTTTTTCTTCTTCTTCAAAAATAATTATTATTCACATTCCCTGGTCTCCCAGCTTTGGAAATACAAATTTTATTTAGTTGCCAAAATTCAACATGGCATGAAATTTTATAATTATATACAATGTAGAAGTCATGGTTTGTATGACATTTTTCACAACTTAACGTATTTTAAAATGGTACACATTTCTTCATGTGAAATAGTTTCTTTACTCTTCTGATCTAGAGGAAAAGGACTTGTTAAAAGATCAATGAAATGGAATTTGATTAGCAGTTATACTGCATTTTGGCTAATTCTTACCTAGAGAATAGCTTATGTGTACAACTTGTCTGAAATAATTTATAGGTACATTTTAATCTTATGATAAAAAACAATAGCACCTCATATTTTCATTTTACTCACCTGTGTCCTTATAATGAGCATCAAGCTATGTGTTTGTGAGTGTTCAATATATGATTACCACTTGTTCAGGTCCTCTACAAAAATGAAAAAATTAATTCTAAGAGAACAGGTAATTGTTTTATTATATTTATATTCCAATAGTTGACCTCAGCCTTATTTCACTTACTACTTTCCAGACTTGTTCTCCCATTGACTTGTAATCTAGACCACTTGATAGAACTTTTGATGATTCTAGTAATCTGTATTCTTTATTCCTCTATGCTGTGCCTAGAGAATATCACATAAGTGTGATAGTTGGTAACAGCTTAAATTCAGGAGCATTGCCTACAAAGTAGTCCCTTTGACTTGAAAAATTTCTTCACAGTTTTTTCAATCAGTGTGTTCTGTTTTTCATGACTGAATCAGAAATTTCTCTTACTGTCTTTTCTCATTCTTGCTTAATTGCAGGAAAGTATCAGATAGAATCTCCATTTTTCTTACAAAGCCCATTATCCAGGTCCTTTCATTTAATAAAAGTCACAGATTTTTTTTTTTTTTAAGTTCAGTAAGTAACAGATCCCATCCTCTACTGCCTCCTAAGAGTTGGCACTGTCATCTCTGGTTTCTTTTCTCTTATTTTTGCTGTTTCAGTAATACTTCAAGTGTGTTTAAGTCTCAGGTTTATCTCATCTCCAGATAACCACTCCATCTATAACTCTACAATCTTCTCATCTCTTACCCTACCTCTGCTTTCCTTTTAAAAAATGTTTAATTGCATTTCGTAAATAAAATATTTTTTAGAGTTTGCTCATTTCATTACTGTCTGTAATTTCATTTCAGCCCTGTTTACACAGATTATTCTTCAGAATGTCACCAGTGATAGTCAAATGCTAGTAGTATTATTTAGTCCTAACCTTACTTAAAAGATAACATTTGTGTAGTACTCTTAAAATTTTTCATTTTATCTCTGACGTTTCTCATTTATCCTGCTTTGAGGGTTTCTTCCTTCCCGTATTTCTTCTCTACTTCCTGGGAAACCTCACCTACTCCCAACAGTTGAGTTATACTGGCATTCTTAACACTTTTTTAGACTAGGAGTCCAGTAGCACATTGGTCACCTTCAAATTTAGGTTCAGTTCAGCTTCTGTTTTTGGCGTTTCTTGTACATCTCCATACAAGGTACTAATATCCGTCTCATTGTCAACATGAAATTATTATTATTCTACCAACTATTTGTTCTGACTCCTAAATTGCTGTTGAATATGTCCTTTTTGACTCCAGTTCCCTTGCTGCCATCCTGAACAGGTATTATTTAAAAATTCTGGTCTCTTGAGACTTTTAAGTGGTTGTGCCAAATTAAAAATCTGCATATTTCTAATATAATATGTCTGTTGATACTGATACAAATTCTGACACAAGATCTTATCCATGTACAGTGAGCTAGGCTGCTGGTTGTCCATGAACTACAATTTGAACAAGTCTGTACTTCATGGGTCTTCTGACTAAACTTTCCACTCTGACGTCATCCCTCACCGCTGTTATTTATCCACAGAGTACTAAGAATGATCTCAGTGTAAAGCAACAGTGCTTCCATTCTCAACTCAGTGACTGACTTTTGTTCTTAGACTAACACACAGGTCATTAATGTGGATTAGGAAACCATCTCATTCTTTAACTTGTTTTTCTACTCTGATCTCTAGCTGTATTGAACTTACATATGCTTGCATATGCTGAGGCTTTTTTTGATCTTTCAGGCTTCCAGTTTGCTATTCCATTTCTTAATACTGTGTTTCTTCTTCATCTGTTGTCCAACTTCTGGTTATCTTCCTCTTTTAGATATCAGATCTCCCTTATCATTTCAACTAGATTAAAAATCTATGTGATTATTTGTTAAGTGTCTCTATTTTTTAGACTAAGTTATATGAAAGAGAATACCATCTTTGCTTTGTTCTTTGATGCAGTTTTTGAGTGTTGACATTTAGATGATAATCAGAAGTATTAGTAACAATTTTGATTATCAAAAAGTAAATGATCCTCATGTTTGTGAAAGAAAACACCCTGATAACTTTTAGAAAATCTTACTGATATTGGCTTGCAGTATATCAGTCATATAAAGATGTTTTTCTTTGGTTTTCTAATGCACCATTTTTATGTTGGTACATATAAATATCCATCTGTTCTTCATAGCAAGGCATTCCTATTCACTGGGCTTTTTAGGGTTTTTTTGTTTGTTTTATGTTTTTGTTCTTGTTAAGTGTGTGGCACACAACCTTTCTAAAACTTTATTTTGCGACGTGGTCGTGAGTTGGTCGGGTTGGTTTGGAACTGAAGAGTTTATTGCCTCACCCTCTCAGAGTGCTGAGTTTACAGGCAAGTGCCACCATGCCCGGCTAAAAGTTGTTTCGTGCAGCTAAATTTTTATATGTATTAATTAGAAATGACACTTAATTTCTCTATTATTAGAAATAACATTTCATGAACATTGTATCCTGTTAGAAATATCTAAAATAGACACAAGATACTGATAGTGTGCATTTGGAAATGTGAGTATATGGTCATTTTAATTTAATGAACATGTGGATTATTTTTTGTATCTTTTTAGATTTTGTACCAAGTTACTAGCAGTTAAAAATGAGGTAAAATAAATATTTTGCAGCAGTAAGATCTTGTGATATATTATTTCTTACAGCCTGCTTACTACTTTATGGAGAAGTTTGGAGAGATGCGATATAATCACTCTTCACTTTCCTGTATGAACACTCTCTTTGAGATAACACTTAATTCTACTTTTAGCATTTAGAATTTTGTATTCCACATTTTTTGATATAAATGATAAATTTTTTATAAAACCAGTGCTTTCAGAATGGCTTACAAAAATTCTGCATAATCTACCATAATGGAGTTTTATGTTGGTAAATAATCTGTAAAAGTATTTTATTAGTGTTACAAACCTAATTTATGTTTTTGGTTTTGATGTGTTTTCCTGACTTGGTAAAAGTTAGGCAGATAATTAAAGAATTTGGAGCTTTCAGGTTTCTCTACGCACCTGTTAAATCAGATTCCCAACAATCTCTTCAAAAAAGTAAGTCATAGAAGAAATAAACATTGACATAAAAATAGAAAAATTTTAGTGACTCAATCTTTTTAATGTATATGTGTTTCACCATTGTGCATTTTGTGAGTTAGTATATTTCTTACAGTTTGATCATATTTTACCCATAAATTTTAAACATACTGTTAAATTTTTTTTCTGATTGTTTTTGCTTGCTATCTAAACTTTCATTGTGAGTAACCATGTTCAAAAAGACTTGGGGCAAATTTTTTGGAGTTTTATTATCAGAAATCTTTCTGCAGCATGATCACTGTATTCCTGATTGCCAAACTACATTTTTGTGTGCTATTTTTATTTCCTGGGATTATATAAATACATAAATTTAATTTAATTTTTATCCCTACTTGTAGTCCTTTTACTTGAACCAACTATTGAAAATCCCTTGATTTCTGTTTTCATGTACATTCAGCTCTTATTTTTCATATCCTCTGTTGTTAAACTGTTTTAATTTACATCTTGTTTGCTCACTTCTCTAGTTTTTACCCTTTAGGTGTAATCGTATCTTCCACCTACATGAAGCTGTTTTTCTGAATATTTAAAAAGGAAAGTTTCAGACGTTTTGGAGGATTTTCTGTCAGTTGGATAATTTGGCAGTCTACTTTAATATTGTTTAGAATTAACCCTGTTTAGAAAAGCCTGTTTATTGAGGAGTTAGTAGTTTCCTGCTAGTACTTTCAGCATTAACCTTGATACTGTTTCTCAAAGCCATGCCTTTGTGGTTTGTTTGTTTTTTTTAATGAGATACCGTTTTCTCTTTGATGTTACCCAAAATACAAAGAGCAAAGTAAAAGTTTGATAACTGTGAAGGGGACTAAGAAATGGAGTGAGGTTGGGGGAGAGTTAAAAAAAAATATGTCTTACATACACATAGCACTTCCCAATGGAGAATGTAATCATTATATTTTACAAACATATACTACTGAAAAACATGTTAAAATAATTGGTGTTCATCTTTTGATATTCATATAATGTGTTGAAACAGATTGTTTTTTGACTCAAATTTTCTTTATAGATACATTATATGAGTTAGTGAATATCCACAGTGTTTTGTTTGCCTTTATAACAGGGTATTATATTAGTTTGTATCAGTGGTGATGAACCTGTGGCACATGTGCCACAGCAGACTGTTGGTATCATTGAAAGTTCTCAAAGGTTTGCCATCATTGGTTTATATTATACTGTGTGATAATTGATACCTGGCTTCTATTTTTATGTGACGATAGGTACCTTGCTTAACTCAAATGTAATTCACACCTTGATGTCTGAAGTCCTGTGAGTTTTAACAAATTACTGTGTTGTAATAGATGAAATTCTGTTGAGTTATTTTTAGGTTAGTTTTCAGCTTGGTAAGTATAGTCCTATAAAACCTGATTTTTTTTATATTAAGGGAAGAGATTTATTTTTTCAGAAAATGATGACATTTGAAGTATAAACTATATACCTAGAGATTTACTTTTTCCATAAAAGGACATGTTTATTTTTCTAATGAAAACTTTAACCTTGTATTTCCTTGTTTTATAGTTTGTTCCTAGCTTATATCCAGATGGACTAATGATGATGATGCAGGAGCAGAAAACATAACCATAACAGCAGCATAGTTTTCCATAATTCATAATGTACTTTCACATATGCTATTCTTTATTTAATCCTCATAGTAACACTGTGCATGTTAGCTCTTATCATTTATTTTCCAGATTATGAAATCGAGTATTAGAGAATTACATAACTTTAATGACCTAACTAATCCTAGACTTCCAGCCCTAGGCCTGATACTCTTCTATTCCAGAAATTTCCTGGAATTGGGTTTGTTAATTTCATCAAAGGATTTCGGTTCAGGCTGAATATTTCATGTTAATATCGTAATTTTTTACATTTCATAGAAATTGCTGTTATACATTATAATGGTACATTTATTTGGTCTGAGGCAACTTCATACAATGTGCCACCCACCAGTAGTTACCTTGTAAAACTGTTAATTTGTGTAAGTACTATCATAATAAAGTTAACTTTATTGTGCAGATTAATAAATACTAATTTTGGTAGATGGACTGTACTTGTGACCCTTACAAGTTTTTTAAAGATTAACATTTTCATAGTTCTTTTAATTAAAAGTGTTAGCATTAATTATTAAAAATTTTAAAGAGTTAAATAGAATTTTCTAATTACAAAAGATAGTATTTGGTGGCCACTAATACATTTATAGCAGGAACAGTACAGTGTGATGTGTGAAATTTGAAACCTTTTCCCATTTTTACAGATTTTTATGCCTTAAGATTGCTAATGTACTTCATTCACTTTTACAGGCCCTAGATGGTCAGAATATTTATAATGCTTGCTGTACACTAAGGATTGATTTTTCAAAACTTGTGAATTTGAATGTAAAATACAACAATGATAAAAGTAGGGATTATACTCGACCTGATCTCCCATCCGGAGATGGACAACCTGCATTGGATCCAGCTATTGCTGCCGCATTTGCCAAGGAGACATCCCTTTTAGGTATGATTTTTATTGTCTGATACCACTTTTCTCCCATTTTGCTAAGTGGGAAAGGGCTTATTTAACTTCTGTAAGTATGATGAATCCTTTATTTTGGACTTTAATAAATTGTTTCAATTTTATGAGTTCTTGTCATGTGAAAAAGCATGATATGTTCTTGATAAATGTAATTAAAATTAGTTTTGTTCCTTTCACTACATTACCTTCTTTCTTAAACCAATGTCCCAAAAGAAAAGCTGTAATGAAAAAATACTTTTGAGATTTTAGTAAAATACTTCTGCTTCAAATCTGTTGTCATACCTAAGTCTGAACCTAACGCCCTTGTGCCTATTTGTTAGGGTCAAAATGATTGTTTGAATTTTGCACTGCAAAGAAACAGTGAAATGTTAATTCACTGGAATTGTTTCACTGGAATTGTAAATGGATTTTTTTCAAAAACCTTATGATTATACTGTCTTTTAAGTTATTTAATCTAGAAAAAATTTTCGGTATAACTTACTTTGCTATTCATTCACATTATTATTTATATTTCACCTTGTCCTATGGTGGAATTGGGCCACCTTGGAAAAATACAATATAAAAATATACAACTGACAGTTGATGGAATCAAGATGAAGAAAATATAAGGGAAAATCGTATTTTGTAAGTAAAATGAACAAAGGGATTTACAAGTTTAGATGGCATTTTATAGGTACCTTTTACTTGCTGTTTTTGAGAAATTACTTCTTATTTGCTGGTACTGAAAGTATAAGATTTTGTTTAAATCAAGGTGTCTGTCCATGGGGAATCCAAGATTGGTGGTCAGCACACTAGTTCTATACATTCATGTCCATCATTCTTTAAACAATTGTTATAACACAGTGGTGCTTGGAAATACTTGCTTGGGATGTATAACAATCATGCTACTTAATTGTAAGTATTTAATCTTTAAGTGAGAAATATGATCTTTAAGTGATACACACACACAAATATGCAATAGCAGTTAGTGTTTGAAATTACAGTGGTATCTTGTTTTATGAACTTTTGTTTGCAACTGAATTGGACGAGAACCTGAGTTCCGTGGTTATAATGGTTTAGTGTTGACCTTAAGGAGAAATTTGATTTGAATTCTTATCCAGTTCAGTTTGTGACCAAAATCATGGAGAACATTGAGTCTGTCAACCAAGGCAGCACTGTAATTGACTTCAAACAAGTCAGTTATTGTAATTTTCTAGTATATTTGGCACCAGCCATAGCTGTTTGTTGTTACTGTAATAGATGCTTTAGTTCGCTAGCACTTTCTTTAAACAGAATCTCTATTGGTCTGTAGTTAATTCCCTCAATTCAACTTGGAAATTAGTAACATTGGCTACTTCTTGGTGTGCAGATTTTTCAAGGAACAGTTAAGATTGATAAAATAATTAATGATACATGGTTTTTCTTACTGTAGATTACTGTACTACTGTAGCAGTCTTACTGTAGATTATTAAACGCTTTACTGTAAGATAAGTCTTACTGTAGATTATTAAACTCTTTACTGAGAAAAGTTGCATTATAGAAAAGAATAACATTCAGCAATTTCTGCCTTCGACATTCTTCTAAGCACTTGAGAGATGCATTATTGAATCTTTATTGAATCTTTAAAAATACCCAAATTAAGTAGATGGCAGTGTCAAGATTTTACAGTTTATAAGAAGTTTAAAACTTTATTCGTAACTCATTTAAAAAAGTTTAAGAATAAAACACCAGAAAACTCCATCAAGTATCAAACAATGGACTATTACAATTACTTCTTTTAACCGAGGTAGCTGTGTGTGTTTGCCCATCTGGTTATACTTGGATGTGTTTGGATGCTATGCAAAGGCATGTTTAGTTTCCGTAGGGAATTCATCACTATTTTTATTATGATCTTAAGGTTTTGGTGAAATTTTTACAGATGTAGTAATAAAATGTTTTTCATAAAAGATTGTGAAGCCCTAGCTATGCTTTTGTTTTCTTTCAGTATATTACATTTTTCCACTTAAGAGCTTCTATTTTGCATGTGCCTTAGATATAAGCCAAGGACTTAAGCATGGTAGGCTAAAACCTTGATCATGATAGTCATTCTTATGAGCAAAACCTGAAGCCCTTGCTCGGTTCTTAATGAACTTGTTTAGTGTTTCCTTCCAACTTTGTGTTAAACTTTTTAGTACAGTGTATTTTATTTCTATATTTCTGCCTGTAAAAAAATAGAATACTGTGAAAATACATTGAATTCACCTTTTTTTCCAAAATGATTTCATCTTTTACATGTTTTAAATGGTTCTGCATCTTGTTATAATTGGATTTTTTTTTATTTATTTATTTGTACTGGGAATTGAACTCAGGACCTTGTACTTGTCAGGTAGCTGCTTATACCGCTGAGCTAGATCCCCAATTGGACTTTTTATTTTAAGCATCCCCATGTAGTTTTTGAAAGTAGGTGAGCTGTAACTTAAAAATTGAATAGGGATTGGGAGGCTGTTAACTCATTAAAAGAACACTTGACTACCATGTCTAAGGTTCTGGGTTCAGTCCTTAGCATCATAACTAAATAAAAATTAAATAAAACAAAAATAAAACAATCCTCTCGTTTTTATGTTCAATCATGTATTTTAGTGTAATTCTTTTTTTATATACATGTTTTGTACCAAGTTAAAATAATAGTGTATCTGTAGTTGTGTTACATTATTACTGCAGTTGTATCTTAGAGGTTTTTTGAAAACAATTTTAATATCTGCATATTGTTAGGCTAATGAGTATATCTTTGGAAGTGAATATTTAGTGTCATTTTTTTGTGTTATAATATCCTGTATACTTTATGCCCCATTTATTGCCTTAGACTAGATTCTTAGAATTAGAAATTGTGAGTCAAAGAAAATTTTTGATACTGCCATTTTATCCTAGAAAGATGATATTCATTTAAATTGACGAGTGGTTTATGAAATTGGCCAATTTTCATAGGATTGTAAATCGACTGGAAAGTGTTAATTTCTGTTAGGAGTTACTTTACTGTTTTTAAATGCTTATTTGCTGTTTACCATTTCTGATTTAGTTGTGTGGGTTCTTTAAATGGGAATGGACATTATTTTTAAAGGAATTATGTTCATATTTGGTATGAGCTGAGCCTTCAGCTTTATTCATGTACTTTAAAATGGCTTTTAAAAAGTATGTTTAAGTAATTCATCTCTTTAAATTCATGTTAATTGTATCCATTTATAAGACCTGAAGTTTTTTTTTTCCCCTACAAATTGGGTACATATTACTATCTTTGAGTAACTACTTAATACTTTGCTTTTAAAAGTTGGCTTCAGATACCCTTTATAAGGACATCCAGTATGTATTACTGAAATCATGTCTTTGAAATAAAAACTGAATCTTTTCTTTGCTTGTAATTGATAAACCAGATAACTTCAAAGTGCAACCATTCTAATATTGACAGCATTCACTTTTTTGATCAGTCTTAAACAGTACTTGTTCAGAATGAAGTAATTAAAAATGCACCCCCTTATTTCATAGGTTTTATAAGAACACCAATATAATGTATTACTTTTATGCTCAATAGTAGAAGAGGAAGATCAGATTACCTTTTTTTTTGACTAGTCATTTGAGTAAATTTCATTACTTTAGGGTCAGTTTACAAATTTTGTTTTAAAAGGTAATTTTTAAGACCATCTTTCAATTTCTCTGTTGCTTTCTTTTGGTTCTAGTTTAGTTTCTTTTAGGGAATCACAGTGTTTCCGAATATATAATTTATTCAAAGAGGAGGAGGAGGAAGTGTTTTGTAATTAGAAATCTGACATCAAAATATATAATCACAAACTGGCAGACTATTAGTCATTCATATATTGTATTTCAAAGAACAAGGTGGTCAAACATTCTTGAGTTTAAAACTGAAACATTGGGTGGCTGGGGATTTAGCTCAGTGGCATCATCGCCTGCCTTGCAAGTGCGCAGTCGTGAGTTCAATCCCCAGTACAGATAAAAACAATTAAATAAAACAAATTGAAAAATTGTAAGGATTGTTTCGTCATATTAAAATTGTAGTTAATTAAGGGGTGTACAAAGTAGAGGAAAAAATGCTATAAGTAATTTTTCATGATCATGTTATCTACATTTAAAAATTAGGATAGATAATATATTAAACAAATAGTTGCTGTGGATCTTCCTGTGTTTTAAATTAAATAAAATAAGAGCCATTTTCACTATAGTGTTAGAGAGAAAGCAGACTTGATATACAATCTCTTTTTCCTGCTGTTAAGACGTACTGCGGACATTTTTTCACACAGGTAAATATGTAGTTCTTACAAGGTGGTGTTTCGTAAACTTTTCCTGCACGTTGAAATCACCAAGCACTGAGATCGGTGGGAATAGGACCGATTGGGCATTCATAGTTTTTTAAGATTCCAAGGTACTTTTACTGTATAGTGAGATTTGGAAATGACTGCTATTGAAAAAGTTTGTAATTTTTAGATGCTAAATTTTAGCTTTTAGTGGAGTAACTAGTAGTATCTTCAAAAAGCCATTCATGATAGTCACTGAGCTGTATCAATACATTATTCATGTCATTTAAATCTGTACAATTCTGTTAAAACAGTATTAGTCATTAAGTCATTCAGTTTACTGTTACTTTCCTTCCTACATGTGATACATATGTTTAATAAAAACCTATGTAATTTAGAGAGCTTTTTCTTAATTACTTTCAAATGATAGTTTAAAAATTTTTACTGAAGGTTTCCATTACCATGTACTGATAGAATAAATTTTACATACTTATCATTTTGGTTCAACAATGTTCCCATTTGTTTTAGTTTTTTTCTGTTGTGTTTTAAAGCAGATCTTGACATTGTGACGTCATCTCAAATATTACTATAAGATCTCTAAAACACATTTTCTTACAAAGTTATATGATTATTGCACTGAGCCAAGATTGGTTACTGAATGTCATAAAAAAAAAAAAACCCAATCCATATTACAATCTCCCATTTTTAAGGCTTTTTTCAGAACAGGTTCTTACCAAAGGTGATGCTGGTAAGTCTTTTTCAATCTAACCTTTTCTCCCTGTATTATAGACCTTGGTTCCATTCTTAATGGAGACACTTAGTTGTACTTTTAGAAAATTCCAAGTTAGACTGGTTTATTTCCTGGTAGTGTCATATTAAGATGATTTCTCTATTCTCTGCATTTTTAAAAATATATGCTAACATGTAAACTAACATGCTCCAAAGGTATAAGTGTCTTAGTTATTTTTCTTGTTGCTGAGACAGAATACCTGATACTGAAAGTAAAAAGAGAAGAGGTTTATTGTAACGCACAGTTTGTAGAGATTTCAATTTATAATTGGCCAGCTCCCAGGCAGGTTGATATCACACAGTTCATGGACGGGCAGAAGGCAGCAAAGCAGCGCGGAATCAGCAGGTGACTAGGCCATGAGCAGCAGGCTATGTCTTCCTTTGTCCCTTCCAGACTACCTGCCTTTTGGCTGCCCAGAACTATGTAAAATCAATCAGTGGACTAGTTTAATAATCACACACCCTTAATCCCAGCACAACACACTTAATCACAGCTTCACATACTCTAGATTCAGCTACCTCTGAAAAGCCTCACCTATGACTCCAAGAGGCTTTGAAGGGGACATGTAGACACAGGCCTTAATATTTAGTATCAGATACTTGTGTTTTTAACCACTTAATAGTTTACCCCAGCCAGCTCTCAGACAGTGTGTTTGTTTACATACTAACCACAGGATTGGTAGGACTGATCATTTCAATCATTCAATCATCATGATTCTTACATTGATCATTGTTTTTATATTTCCTGTTATATTATCTTATAAAAATTAACAAAAAAGAATGTGCAATTTTTGGTCATGTTGTATTTAAGTAATTGGACTGATAATTGGCTAAAACACTTTATAAATGTTCTTTGTATTTTCTCAGTAATAATTGCTTATATATCACTTCTGTCTTATGGCTAGTTGTGAAGGGAAAAAATACGACTGAGTTGCACAGTTATTTTAGATGTTCTTCTTGTACAAATATATATGTATATTCTATGCCTGTTTGGTCTTTTGGAACTTTGTACAAGATAGGTTAAATAAAAATACTTTTATAAAATATTATCCTATATATACTGTTATATTTTATTATAGTGGAGTAATGGGAAAAAAAGACTAAGATTGTGCAAATTTGAAATTAGCATTGTAGCAGTGAGATAATAGAGCAGTACTCCTATATTTTTAAAATTAATGTAGGTAATACCTGTGCAGCGTGTGTGTGTGTGTGTGTGTGTGTGTGTGTGTGTGTGTAGAAAAAGATTGTTGATCTTTAAATGTTATTTAATAAATTAGGTTTGTTCAGAATTTTGATATCCTAGAAAGATAGATCCCATTCCTTAGGTTTTTTTCCCCACTGAACCATTCAATAACCAGGAACCTTAAAAAGCAAAGAAATGATGCTTATTTTCAAGAGTAGTATGGCTACTTTCAGTTATATAGGCAGTTGAGGGCTTTTCCAAGAACCCCTAGACAAAAAGTTATGAAGACACAAATCAGTTTCTAAGAAATGGGATCATTTTGGATCATTGGTAATGATAAAAGGGATTAGTTGATCTTCATATAAATATTTGACTCCCCTATCAAAATTCCTTTTGGAATTGTTTCTACCCTCAGAATAACTAGAAAGCTAATAGTGTAAAAGTAATTACTTACATTCTACTTCTGTTTCTTAAAGTTTGTTTTGTAGAAAAACAGTAAATTCTGCCATTCATCAAATAACATTGTTATAGTCACTGGTTGATGTGTATGTAAACCATGTGTATGAGAATGGGTCCTTAGATTATAATAGTGCTAAAAAAACAATTCCTGTCATCTGGTAACTTTAGCACAGCATTTTACCAATGATTGTGGTGATACTGGTACAAATAAACTGCAGTTGAATATACCTCCTTCTCTGTGTGCTGCACAGGCTTAGAATATGATGTTGATTCCTTTACATTACTAAACTACCCTGTACTTTGCCTGAATTTTTCAATGTTAATTTTTTAGTTGTAAACTATTTCTTAGAAAAGCAGTTGTAAGAGCTTAGCAGATAGAACTAACTGTCCAGTTTTAAAATCTATCAGTGGATACATTTTTAACTTTTTATTCATAAGTAATTTGAGCTTGCATCCTTAAAAAAGCTTGTTCAGCTGAGTTCAAATAATATGTGAATGAATTGGTTTTATTAGAACGACTTTTTTCTCTTCTGATTTAAGGAAATATGTTTTGTGGTAGTTGAAAACTTGAAATGTATTATGGGCTACAGATGTGACATAGCAACAGAAAAAAAACTCATTTAACAACCAAGTTACATGCCTGCAGCTGTGTCATTACATTAATTGGTTGGAATTGTGTATAGTATGTATATTATAATACAGTATTTGTAACAAAGAAATATCCAAAGGAAATTTAAGCTTGTTGACTTTGCTTTTCTTTGCATAATTTTCTAATGTATAGCAACAAAAAATTATAGTACTATACAGTACAATCAGCAAAAATTGCTGCACTGTGTAAACAAGGTGTGCTGTCCAAAAAGAAGACATTGAGGCTTTATAAATGAGCTGTATAGCACTGTACAGGCACACAGAAGATAGTAGGTCATAATTCATTGAACAAGAAATACCTGTATCATTACAAGGGTTTATAAGTACTCATTCTCTCTAAGGTAAACTTCTTACTATAGAACAATGATAGTGAACCTTTTAGAGCATTCAGTGATGCAAACTACATGCTCGTGTGTTATAGGTTTTCCACCACTGTTATGCAACGTAAATGTTGTTCATAGGTCCTTAGCTATCTAGGACAGGAGTTTTGTAAAGTTCTTAATGGATGATCTAGTCTTGCTTAGACAAGATATATTATTTTTACTTGTTAAATTGTTCTTAACTATAGTTTTAAGAAATTTGCTGTTGCTTTTGTATTTACTTTGCCTTTCCCTTTTCTGACAGTTATTTGAAGATCCTGTCTCATATTTACCGTAACCTTAGTATTTTTAATGCCAACCAGTCTGAATTCTGTGATAATTAGCTCTAGCTTTTTGATAGAAGACATATGAAATTGTAGATTTTATTTAAAAGAGATTTTGTGTTTTTAAGAGATAACATATGTAGTATGGATAAAACAAAGCTTTCTGAAGTACATTCCTGTTATTTCTTTAATAATAGATTTTGGAAGTAGGGACTTTTTATACCACACTTACAAATGTAATAGTTTTTCTCCTAACTAAAGGGAATAGAAGGTAAGAGATAAAGAATGAATTTTTTCAGAAAACAGTAGCAGTTGCCATTCTTTGTACTTGTTTACCTTCAAATTAGTACATGAAATCTAAGAACTCTCTTTCTCACCCAGGATCCCCCTGCTTTAAGAATTAGAAAGGACTTGGGAATCCCACCACCATTCATCTTCTATATAGAAGTAATGCATAAGATAATTACTAACTTTTACATGTTTTGAACAGGGAAGTGAAAAAAAGATTAAAAGATGTCATCTAATTCACTTTGGATGAAAGTTTCAGAATAGGAAATAAAAGGATTAACCAGATTCTACATCTTCCAGAATCACAGTGAACTTTTGACAGTGAAGAGTTGCCTAAGGCATTACAATGACTGAATAGAATAAGATACTAAACCTAAAAAATGTTACGTATACTCTAAGGAAATGTGATTGGTGGACTTTAGTTAGTATGTCTATATTGGTTGATTAATTACAACAACTATATCATGTTAATATTTGATGTTTATTATGAGAAGGAGCATTGGGTGCCTAATTTATGTAGGAACTCTGTAATGTCTTCAATTTTCTTAGAAATCTAAAACTGTTCCAAAAAGTTAATTAAAATCCATAAGTGGTAGGATGAATTAAGAAAAATAGTTTCATTCTTAAATTAAATGTGCAAACTTTGGAATGCCTGTGATTTAGTAAAACATGGCCTGAAGGGAAGAAGGATAGATAAATAATTTATATAATTTCTTTCTACATCAATGGGTATCTGTCAGTTTCAGTGGAGGGAAGAGTTAATAATAATATTGTATCAGAAATAGTGAAAACATAAAACTACTGTGTTGCTCAAAATGTCTGGGTAGCCCAGGTGGTGGAAGATATTTTGATATGGAAAAGATTCCTGTGGTACTTTCCTTCTCAAGTATATGGCAATTTATGAAGAAGCTGTTTTACATTATTCTGTTCTTATGCTGATTCTGGAGTAGAACAGGTATTTATTTACCTCATCATCTCTACTCGTAAGTACTTTTTTATTTTCCTAGAATACCTGCTACCTTAGTGTGATGGTTTGCACCCCAAGGGTTAAGTGTGTTGAGCAGTTAGTTCCCAGTGTGCCAATGCTAAGAGATTTTGGGACCTTTAAGGTAGAGACACTGGTGAGATTGTTGAGTTTTTAAGAGTGCTGAGCTCTGAAAGAATTAATGTATTTTTTATTTCTCATTGGAGTTATGATTGGTTGAGAGAAGGTTGTTTAAAAGAATGAAACTGATTCTTCCAGGCTTGTTGGTTTCTTGTCTCACCTTGTGACCTTTCCCTCTTGGTATGCTTCCACCCTAATGCTGTTGCTCTTCTGTAACAAGGAAGTTCTCATCAGAAACCAAAAAGATGAGGCCTCCCAGTTTTGAATGTCTCAGTTTCCAAAACGGAACCAAATAAACTTTGCAAGTGTACATCTTCAAGTATTTTTACAGTAACCAAAAATGGACCAGTATACTTACCTAAAGATGTAAATTGTTAATTCTCTAGCTAAAAATAATCTAGTGGAGATATATGTGTATATGTAATCTATTGGAGATATATGTGTAATATGTATTATAAATTTCAAAGACAATGGTAAAATTATAGTTGAGAATTAATATGGGAAAAATACAATGCAAAGTGTATGATTTGTTATAAAAATGCATTGTAAAATATTTCGTAGGTTTTTCTAGTTTTATTGCAACAGACATTTAGATTCTGTTTTTTTAATTCGATATCATACATTTTCAGAAAAGACTATATTGAAGAACAGTTTTGGAATTTAGTCTCAGAGGAGGTTTTTCTAAATTACGGGTCCAGGGAAGGATAAGTAGAAGAAAAAAACACCAATAGTGTCAAGGACAGATGGTGACT
This sequence comes from Dolichotis patagonum, assembly GCA_004027295.1. Classification (NCBI taxonomy): domain Eukaryota; kingdom Metazoa; phylum Chordata; class Mammalia; order Rodentia; family Caviidae; genus Dolichotis; species Dolichotis patagonum. Next base: position 39,289 of record PVJX010000630.1, on the reverse strand, counting down.
GCCCCTATTTGTCTGTCTGTCTGTCTCTTTTTCTCTCTGTACTGGGGATTAAAACCAAGACCTTCACACTAAACTAAAACCCTGGTAACCCTTTTATCTTTTAATTTGACGCACAGTCTTGATTAGTTACTAGTTGCCCAGGTACTCTTGAACTTGGGAGCATCCTGCCTAGAGTTCTGGAATTACAGGTATGTGCTAGCTATGCCTAGCCCTTTGTCTCTTGCGGTGCTTTTGCACCATGTTATACACTATTAAAAATACAGAAAAATCCTTTATCATATAGGTCACTTGACTTAGTAGCTCAGTAGTCTCTTCAGAGTCTATTCTTAACTCAGTAGTCCAGCATGGCAGTAATAAATGGATAAGTGATAGGATTTTTAATTAGCATATAGACAGTTGTACAAATAGTGGAGGCTGTACAGTGTGTATTCCATTTTTTGGCAAGATTTTTATTCTTAATATAAGTAGGTAAATTGCATCTGTTTTGAGTCCCACCTTATGGGAAAATTAACAGACTTTACTAAAGGACAATATAATTTATTAAAATACAGCTTTTTCTGGCATTTTTACCACCTTTAGGAAGAAGATTGAGGTTATTTTGCTTTGAATGGGTTTTGGGTCCTGCACAGTTTTAAAAAAGGTTTTGTTGTTGTTGTTTTTTGTTTTTGAGACAGGATCTCACTATATAGCTCAAGCTGGCCTTAATTCATGATGGTCTTCCTAGCTCAGTCTCCAGGGTGCTGGAATCATAGGCATGTACAATCACTCCCAGCTACTTTTACCCTACACTTTCAGTTCTCAGTTACCATTTTAATTCTTGTAATCTTAAGTGATTGATTTTCCTAAATAACACTTAATGTTCTCATTTAATATCACCACTAAGTTATCTCTTATTAAAAAACAGTGAAGAGAAAAATATTTTTAAAATAATTGGTATTTTAAAAACAATTGTGCCTTAAATTACTTAAATTTAAAGTTTTCTTAAACAAGTTTTCTACTACCTTTGAATATTCTGGTAAGTAGTTTTCATTAGACATATTTAATTATATATTGATAAGGTAGAAATAGATGTTATAAAGTTTACAGAAGTAAAGTACATCAACCTGAGGCTAATATATTTAGATTGATACTAAATTTAAATAGAAAATTTTATATGTGTTTAGTGAATTAGTAATTCTGAGAGGTGAACAGGTAGTATTAAATTTCTCACTATTTTTTAACAATCCATGTGTATAAAGAAAGCATCAGTCAAGAAGTCTGTGAAGTCAAGATATTTTCTTCACACTAATACTCAAATGCACTTTGCCTTTCTTACTGTTACTTGGCATACCGTGGAGTTTTCTTTGTTACTCTGAAAACTAGTAGAATGTGTGATTGTGTGTTCTTGTGCTATATAAAAGTTTGTTTTTTCTATTATGACAAATATCAGTAGATAGAACCAGAAGCTCTTTTGGTTCTTAGTAAACAATATAAAAGTGGTCCTGGTACCAAAACTTTTCAGAACTTCTTTATTGTGGGATATAAACTTTAAGATAATTCTCAAACATGAAAATGAGTAATTTAACAAATAGATGATACGAGTCAAGAGATACACAGAGAAAATGCTAGTGATTTGAAAGATTATTTAATTATTTAATTTTATATTTAGCTATAATTCTTCAGTTACTTTTTTTTGTTACCAGACTGTCAGAATCATTTACTTGTTACAGCAGAAAAATAAAACCCTTAAAAATGAAATCAGTTCTGTCTTTTTACTGTGGGAAAATGCCAATCAAATACCTGTTTTGCTTTTTTAAATCTTTTATAAAATGGGCCTTTGAGGCTTTGAACTGAAGTCTTTTGCACGTCATGTATTGTAGTTGATGTTTTGTTTTTTGTTTGATTTTTGCCATCAACTCTAGATCTTCTAAAAACCATGGAGTTTAACAGAATTATAAGTTACTTTTTTCTGCTAAGAGATAACCAGTGAAAGGGCAGGAAAACAAATTATTTTATATTATACTGACTAAATCTGAAAATTCCACTGTTAAATAATTGTGTTGTCAACTTAAGTTGACTCCTATATATATTCATCTAAAGCTGTCTGAAAATGCTGAAGTATGGTGTTAAAAACTGTAAGGCTACTTTCCAAGACAATGCAGGAAAAAAATTAGTGCTCTTCTAGGAATTAGAAATGTATCTTTACTTGCATGCAAAAATGAAAATTGTAAATAGAAGCAATCTAGGAAGCATAATGAGAACTAGAGTGTTTAACATGGAGAAATTAGTAATAGTAATAGAATAGTTGGTTGAAAGATCCTCATTGGTCAATTAAAAGACATTGAAGACTACTATGCATTAGTAAACAATTGACATGACAGTTCCTATTTTAAAATGGTAAGATCCTTATTCTAATGATTTACTTTACAATGAGCAAGTGAATGAGATTGTCCATTAGGTGTTCCTTGTTACACCTGATTAATAGTACATGGAAGTTCATTATTCAGGTCTTTTACTTTTGTTTATTTTGAAGGTTTTCTAAAATTAAAATTAAAAAAAAAAGTAGAAAAATAAGAAAGGATGTGTGCTTAAAATGCCGTGGGCAAAGATCTATAGAGAATACACATTCAGAGCAAGAATCTTAGTATGAAACAACATTCCACTGATGGATTTTGAGAGAAAGGATAAAGGCTAAATTAAGTGGAGACTGGAGAGAAAATTTTACGTCAAAAATTTTAAGAATTGTGTTAACTGTTCAGACTGCCAGTGAAAGGTCATACATAATACTTTCTGTAAAACTTGAATAAATAAGTGTCTCTGAAACTAAAGGTAACATGCTTGAGTTTAAATGAAGTCTTTTGATACTTGTAAACTATGTTAATAATAGGCAAACTATTTTAAGAAACAATAAATTAAAAAAGTCCGTGATAAGATTGACACTTTTTGTTCTTTCTACTGGAAACTATGTTTCAGGAGCTTGTGTTTATTGTAACTACTTAAATGTAGAATTAAGAAGGTAAACACATTTTGTTAAATTCTTTAGGTCACTTGAGTGACTTCGGTGATTTGTCTGTAGAAACTAAGGGACTTAACTATATATTTGTTTTGTAAGCAGTAATTGATTCCAAGTGTGAGCTTATGAAGAAGATGATAGCACTTGTACAAAAAGGACGATGTACCATTATGCTGAAGGCACCATTTTTCATACTTGAATTTTCATATTTGACTTCTCACTGTAAACCACGGAAATGAATTTTTCAAATCTTTTGACTTGGAAGTACATTCTTCATGCTTTGTTTGCTTTTCCATAGGAGGTGGAGTATTTTGTATTTAATTTTTTAACATAATACAGGTATGTATATTATTTTGAATAGTAACTTCCTTAAAACTAGATACTGTTCTGTGACTACTGCACATCAGTAAACCATTTTTCTAAACTGTAAAAATTAATTTTCAGGAACCATTTGGAGTGGTCGGTCGTAAGCCACGCAGCCCTCGTGCTTAAATTGGTCTTTATAAACGACTTGTGTGTGTTTCGTAAAATATGCTTTATTTTAAAATTAGGGCTTCCTGTTGCAGCTGTTCCAGGAGCTCTGAGTCCTTTGGCTATTCCAAATGCTGCTGCAGCCGCTGCAGCAGCTGCCGCTGGCCGAGTGGGTATGCCTGGAGTTTCAGCTGGTGGCAATACAGTCCTGTTGGTTAGCAATTTAAATGAAGAGGTTGGTACAATAATTTTCTAATGTTTATTCTTTAACTCCATTTCATATGTGGAAGTTTTTCATGTTTATTTCATTTTGCACTTGCCTTTTTTTTTTTAATGTACATTCATTAGCCAGAATATTTTCTGTGTTTCTACTTCTGAATAAAATCTGTGTACTTGTTTAGGTAATAATTTTGTTTCCTTAGACAGTCATATCTCTTTATATATGTATGTATTTTTAACCTAAGTACCTATTTTTCCTAAGAAAAATATGGTGAAGTACTATAGTTTGGCTTTGTATCATTTTGTTGTTCTCAAAAGGCAAATGTGATCTAATTTGCAAATTTAACTATAAAACAATTTTGCCCTTTGCCTTTTCTAATTATTTGCTTGTTCATTTCATGCTTATGTGTCATTGCATTTTTTTTTAAATCTTATTTTATGTGAACTACTCTAATACATTTTTCTTTGAAGGTTCTCCCAAAGATCTTGACGAGGCACTCTTCCAGTCTTTCTTAGTAATTTTTTCTTTGCAGTTATTAGTCATTGTCTTCTAAAAATATTTTTCAACTTTATCTCCCTCCCTTTCTTGTTAAATAAAATTGCTGTTATTTTCTTTAGTTGTACATTTTATGTCTGATATATTTTATTTTGATTGCTATGAAAGCTGGTATGAAATGTGGGAAGCTTAAAGTATTAGTTAATGACATCTAATTTAAACGTGTTTTATTTTTAATTGGCCTCTGTTAATATGAACATTAAGCTTATTTAATTATTTAATATTGTTACTATTTACAGTTCTGCATGCTAAAATGTTTGGATCAGAGTTTAATTTTTAAGACTTGCCTGCATTTCATAACCAGCCATGCTTATGCAGTTAAAGTTCAAAGTTTAAAATTCCTATGCATGCTTTCCTCCCCTATGTTGAGATGAAATGCTGTAATTTACTCTTTGATATAGATGTACTTTACCCATATTTGTCTTGGATGACTACATTTTACTCAGTTTTTCTTGTACAGTACATAAACCAACCATTTTTCTGACCAAATTCCTGCATTTCCTATGTACTGACCTATATTTTACTTTTTTTTTGTTCCCCGATTCCTTATTTTTTTCTTCTGCATTGCTGTTTCCCTTCCCCATTTCATCCTTTTCCCTGTGTGTTCACCTTCCCTTTCCTTGTCTTTTCCCAAATGCCCGTTCCCTTCCCTGTCTTATCCTTTATTTTCCTTGTCCTTGTCTTCATTCCCTGTCTCCATACCCTATGTTCATGCTTCTGTGCTTGAACAAATGTTCCTCGGACCAACTTGCCCCAATTAACCGCCTTGAACCATGATCCATGACCACCTCACCATTCTGCGGGAACCACCCTTCGTTATGGATGATCTGTTCATCTCCGCTCTTCCTCGACTCTTCTCTCTTCTTGTCTTACGCTGCTTGCTCTTCTCTCCTTCTAAAGATGGTTACGCCCCAAAGTCTGTTTACCCTCTTCGGTATGTTATTGTTAGCACTATACTTTTATTATTGATTTGATTTTTGTTTCACCTTAATTCTTATTTGTAGCTAGCACTTTGGCTTAAAGTTGAATAGTAAATCTTTTGCTATTTTTCTTTGCTATTTAAAACTCTCCATAGACACAAAATTTGTTTTAATGCATGCTGATTTATTTTGCATGTTCTTTAATTTAATATCATTCACATAGCTTTGAGGGTTTATCAGAAATTATTCTTTTCAAAATTCACTGTTCAAAATCTTGATCTTCTTTATTCATTTGTGAGAATGATGAGATTGAATGAATGATCATGTTGATGTCTGAATGTTTCATTGATATGTCAGAAAGATAGTCTTCAGCTTTAATGTAAAATTAATTCCATTTTTGGATTACCTCTCTGTGACTCCAAAAAAGGTGTTTATGGAGATGTGCAGCGCGTGAAGATTTTGTACAATAAGAAAGACAGTGCTCTAATACAGATGGCTGATGGAAACCAATCACAACTTGGTAAGATTAAACTACTTGTTACCTACATGTACATTTTCAGTTCTCATTTCAAACACAGTATAAACCTTGAATAAAAATAAACCAGTTTATATGACTAAGAAATCGCTTATACTTTGTTATCTGTGTTCAAAAAATCTCATTTTTTAAAATTTTATTTCATTTCATTTCCTTCCTTTCTTCCTTCCTTCCTTCCTTCCTTCCTTCCTTCCTTCCTTCCTTCCTTCCTTCCTGTTTGTCCTTTTGCCATGGAGATAGGATCTTGCTGTGTATTCCAGGCTGGCCTCAGACTTGTTGCTAGCTAACATCCTACTTCACCTACCACAGTGCTGAGATTATAGATGTCTACCACCATGCTGAAAGCATTTGTTTTTCTGCTTTCCTAAGTGTTTAGTGTATCTTTTCATTTTCAGTTTGTATATACAGAATTCTGTGCTCTGGTGAGCATAGCCATTACTGTTTTTTATTTTCACTGTAAGTAGTATTTGACATACTCAACAAAGCAGTCTAAATTAATTTGTTTCTGTTCCTTGTCACTGTTTGAGATATGGGTGGTTCTCCCTCATGTTGCTGAGTCATCATGGTAGAGAATTACCTGAGGTAGAATCTCAGACGCCTTAGGTTTTGTTTTATGTAAAGACTATTTTAAGTGATATTTTATTTTTTATCAGAACAGTATGATACCAGAATACTTTACTGTGGGTCTTGAACAGTAGAAATTTATTAAAAAGTTTTGGGTGGTAGAGTTCCAGATCAGGGCACAAGCAGATATTTACTTTGGAAAGGGCTCTGTTCTCTTTTTCTTGGTTTTCCCCCATGTCCTTGCTCAGCTATCCACTGTGCAAGCAGAGTGAGAAAAAAAATCCCTTTTGTAAAGACAGTCCTATTAGATTATGACCTTACCATTATGAACTCATTTTACCTTCATTACTTCTTTAAAGGTCTGTCTTTGCATAGAATCATCACAGTTTTTATATCGGTAAATCATATAACCCCTGTTTCATAAGATACTAGTGCTAAAATTTTACTTGTTTTTTGGGCTATATATAGCATTGTTTTTATTTATCACTGCTGCTAGGATAGATTTTGTTTTCTTAGAAATACCTATAATACATATATCTTGGTCCTACACAAAACTAGGATTTGTTATAGAGGAGAATAAAGAGACTTATAGACTTAAATGTGCATTGTTTCTGTGCTCTGTTCTTACCCTTTGTGGGTTTTATGGAACTCTATATGGAAAAACTCATTTTATAGGCAGATGCCTTGATTAAGAACTACATAGTGAGAAAAATTAAGATATGTAGTTGCTAATTTTTAAATGAGTGCTGATTATTTTGTGTCTTAGAAACTTTGCTAAATCAATTTTTAGTTTGCAAGCATTAAGATGTTTCTCTGATGAACTTTGTACCATAAACCTATTTAACTGATATTTTTAATTGGACATTTTAAAGATATAATTTGTAAATTTTTTTCTTTAAAAAATAGTGCACTGATTTCCAAAGATGAAGTGAATTCTACTAAAATGTGAGAGTAGTTTCTTTATGGTAAAATAGATACCTAGGTTTTTCATTTGTGTTTTCAGGAATTACTTTAAAAAGTATCCCCATTTTAATTTAATGTACAACTGTCATCTAAAAATTTACTTAGTTCTTGATCATGACCGACCTTTATCTACTAAATTATATCAAAATATAGTATCAAGTGAGTAGAAGTTGTGTTACTTCTGTGTTTTTGCATTTGAGCATTTTTAAAGCATGTGTTTGGGCTTTGTTTCCATTGTTAAAAGTATTTGACAGCTGTAAGCCATATTTTTGAGGTATTATTGCTGGTCTCTTAAGATTAATAAAATTGATCTTATCATGTTTTTTCCCAAAACAAATAAGGAAAGAAAGGAAAAATAACAAATGATAAGAGATGAGAGGGAAAATACAGTATAAAATTCAGATAAAATAAATTTCAGATGTATCAAGAATAATAGTAAATATAAGAGTAAGTTTCTCAATTAAAAAATTAATCAGAGTTGGCTTTTAAACACATTCCTGCTGGCTCAGGCCACTGATGGTACATGCGTGAGTGTCCCATTGGGTGAGCAGCTTGAACCACCAGATGAGACTGTCCCGTGTGCCCAGTGACATAGTCATGCATGTATTACTGATGATTAGAGCCAGTGGGAATGTGACAGTTCAGAGCTACCTGGCAGTGAGACATACTCCATTGGGAACATATTTAAAAGCTGAATAATACTTATAGGAAACACAAGCATAAAAAGATACGGAAAGGTTAAAAGTAATATAGATATATTGGGCAAATAGTAATCTAAAGAAACTTAAATTTAGCATGACAAATGTTAAAAGATTTAGTTCATTAGGAAGATATGAACAGTTTTATATATTATGTTCCTAGTGAAATACAAACTACATACTGTAAATCATAAATGGTAGAACTGTAGGTAGACTAGCAGATCTGTCGTGGGATTTCAAACTTTCATATTGAGCACATCAAAACAACAGAATTGACAGAACAATTATGCAGAGTATTCTTTTTAAGCACATGAGACATTTTAAAATTTGCTCACTTATTAAATTATCATGTAAGCTTCAATTAATATTACAGTGTCATAAATCTTGTTCTCTGTTTCACAAGTTAGACCTTTCTGGAGAAGTGATCTTGAAGCATGAGTAGACTGAGAGAAAATAAAGGATATAGGAAGTTATTAGAGAAAAACATGTACGTAAGAATAAAAGTAAGAGAAACTAGTGTCAGGATAAAATATTTTTTGCAGCCAGAGCATGAAATGCAAGGAGTACAGTGCTAAGATGTTTCTTCCCTAGTGCCTGGAATGATATCTTACTACTTTATTACCCACACTGATGTCGTGGATGATACTGCATATCATTGATGAATATCTGTTCAGAGAGTCTGGGAGATGTATAAGGCTTGAGAAAGGCATAATCTATGATAAAGAATCAATTTAGACTTTAAGGATTTTAAGCAAATAGTGACGATTGTAATTTATGCAAGTCATTTTTCTGGTTTGTGTATAGAATGAATTGGATATATCCAATAGGAAGACAAATGAGAGTGAGTTATCTGGATTTTTTGTTTTAGAGATAATTAGGAGGGAAAATATCACAGAATTTAATGGTTAGAATATGGAGCAGCAGAAGGTAGACAAAAGGAATGACTACTAAATTTCTTTCTCGGATAGCTAAAAATGATGATTTATGAGGATTTTTGGGGAAGACAGAAGCATAATCTAGATTTTGTTACATGAAAGTAGCTGGCTTTTTGGCCAGTTATACATTGTCTTATAAAAATGAAAATAGAATTTTAAGTCTTAATCATCAGTGGGCATGATTAGATAAATCCATGGTTTGTTTTAAAATCCTAAGCAAATACATATTTTAAGCTATTTTAAAATTAGAATTATTTTCATTTTGAGAGCTGATAGTTTTTGTTTTAATAGGCATTCTTTCTCTTTATAGCTATGAATCATCTTAATGGACAGAAAATGTATGGAAAAATTATTCGTGTTACTCTCTCTAAACATCAGACTGTACAACTACCTCGAGAGGGTCTTGATGATCAAGGGCTAACAAAAGATTTTGGTAATTCCCCATTGCATCGTTTTAAGAAGCCTGGATCCAAAAATTTTCAGAACATTTTTCCTCCTTCTGCAACTCTTCATCTATCTAATATCCCGTAAGTTTTTAAATTTGTTTTTATTAAGGAATGTACATTTTAAGAAAATACAAAATGGATTATTAATCTTTACCTTTTTTTTCCCCCCTGTCTAATTTTCCTAGTCCTTCAGTAGCAGAAGAGGATCTCCGAACACTGTTTGCTAACACTGGGGGCACTGTGAAAGCATTTAAATTTTTTCAGTAAGCGAGTTTCCTTCTCTTTGAAATTAGTGACTTGATAGAAGTAAACATTTTCCCCAAGTGGTTACTTGTTCTCTTTAATTTTAGAAAATTGTTAATCTAAAATTAGCACAATTCGAGTATTTAAGCACCTCCTACCTTTATGAAGTATCTAATTTCATAATTTTGTTTCAGAAGAGATCACAAAATGGCTCTTCTTCAGATGGCCACAGTGGAAGAAGCTATTCAGGCCTTGATTGATCTGCATAATTATAACCTTGGTGAAAACCATCATCTGAGAGTGTCTTTCTCCAAATCAACAATTTAAGAGCGGAAAGAAGATTGGGGGTGAATCACATTGTTGGTGTCATCACCTATTGACTGTTCAGAAAAGTGGGGACCAGAGTTTGATTTTCTTTTTGTTGTTTCTTGTTTTTGTTTTTACATGCTGTTATCATTCCTTGGTTGTAAAATGAAATGGCATATGTAAAGGCAGAGTTATGAACTGCTATACGTCATCTGTTCAATAAGGAAGCCATTTTGATTGTCTGTTTAAAATTTCAGTTTAATTTTGCTTTCTTTTTTCAACTTAGTTGACATACGTGCCTTAAAAAGGAAAACTAGTGTTGCTATTGTGCATTTACTAGAAAAAAGGAATTGGTTGTCTAGGGCACACTGTTATAAGGGAATTAAAATATGTTTAGGCAGGGGTGTGTAAAAAGGTTAAGTTTTTGTTTCTCCTGCTTGGAACTTACTTTGAATTATTGGCTTATTGCATTTCTTTCTATTTAATCAAATAAGATACTGGATATTGAAAGAATAAAGCAGAATTTTTAGTTTTTACTACCTTAGGCTTTGTTGCTTTTTAAAAAACATTGGCCTTTTGTATCTCACAATTCTGGTCTAGATTCAGTTATGAATGTAGGCATTAGTTAAAGTTAATAAGATGCAGAGTATTAATTTCTTAAGACAACAAAGTGATTTCTGTAAGTTTGAGCCCTATGTGGAAAGCATTGTGGAATCTTAACCTTTTTGTACACACTCTTGTGGGACGTATCATATAAATGTCAGCACTAAGTAATGTCTTGTTTGTGGCTGAATATTTTTCGTAGATGTTTTTGAAGTTGACATGACTTATGTGCATTTAAATATATATTGCCATCCTTAGTTTGTAATTAAGATTTGGAATATGGTTGTGGATTTCTGAGCATGTGCAGACTGGTCTAGCTAGTTCAGGAACTGGTGCATGTATTTTTCAAAGACAGAAAGTGAACTGCGAAAATTTGCAGGAAGATTAATTTTGTGACAGTTTTGGAAAACTGACAACCAGGTGGGACCAAAGTTTATGTGCCTTTAGTCTTAATTTACCTTGCATTGTAATATTCAGTTTTAATAAATCTTCAAAATATTTTGTATTTAGGAATAGATCTGACTTTAATAAAAACATGGCTCAGAATCTACAGGTCAAATTTATTTGAACAGTTCTTGTCAATCTGAATTGTTGATTCTGTTAAATGACCAATACTTTTTGAAATTGATGTACTTAGTTTCAAAATTCACAGATTCTGTTATCTATGTAGACAGAATGGTCATGTATATTTTCTATTAGTTGAGTTTTTACATCTTTAGAAATGTAAAATTCAGTATAGTTTGAAAGCGGCACAATTAAAAATTAATTTTCTAACAAAGTTGGGAGGTTGATGGTTGTTTAATTTCATTTGTGTGTACTCTGCTTACCTCTGTAGCATGCTAAATAAACACTTCTGTAGCTCTGTATTCACCTTTTCTGTCTTTCTCTGCTGCCTTTTCTCTCTCCTCTTCTTTGTTTTCACTCCACTGTGCTTCTGAATTCATGTTTATTCTCTGCCAGGGTGGGAAAGGAGTAATAATATTACAGTTCTATGGCTTTATACCATAAATAAATCTAGATGCTGTGAAAATACACCAGCTGTTTTTTTTTTTTTTTTTTAATGTAAAAGACGATGACTGCTCTTCAGGAGGACACATTAAACATTTCCCACCCTGTTTATAATCTACTGCTTTAAAAACATAACTTTCTATTGTAGCTTGTTAATTCTTTCTATCTTTTTTGTTCTTGTTGTTGTTGTTTTTCTAGATTTATGCACTAGTAGATCTTTTGGACTTGCCATGCTATTTTGCTGCAGTTTCATCTTTCATCTTTTGTGTCTGCTGAAAATTTCCTACTAATCTTAAACTACCTTGTGAGTTTCAGCAAAGAGTACTTAATGTCATTGGAAATAAGAGTAGAATACCATCTGTTTTGGAAGAACAATACACATGCAGATACTTTAAAATAGTGATTTACATTTGACAACTGGATGTTACTACTTTAACTTTTTGTGTGGTTACGATTAAGGTGCTATTTCACAGTATTTTTGGACACTTTCTAAACAACATTATTGATACGTTTGTAATTATACATGTTCCTTTGTTCTTATAAAACATCTGAAACATGAAAAATTTATGCAGTAAGATGACTAAAAAATGAAGGCACATTAGATACATTAAATGTACTGAACGTAACATTCACTTTAAAGAAAATAATATGTAACTAAAATTTTTGTTTACATTACAGTCAACAATTTAAGGATGCTTTGAAAACTAGATGATTAGTTTTAAAGATAAACAGTTCTGTAATCTCAGCACTTAGGAGGCTGAGGCAGGAGGATGCTTGTTAGTTCGAGACCAGCCTGGGCAACAAAGTGAGCTCAAGGCCAGCCTGAACTACATAAAGAGACTGCCTCAAAAACAAAAAATAATTTTAAAAAATGGTTCTAGTGCAGTAACATGAATAGTTTTATTAACATTCTTATAGTGAATTAAAACAATTAGAATTTATATTTGTGAGTTTCTAGCCCAGTCTATGCTGAGTTAAATACCTGTTAAAATTCATAAATTTAAGCTGTTATACAAGTTGATAAGGAAACAGTTAATAATTGAAATCAGTTTGATTTTTTTTACTTAGAACTAAGCATCAAACAGCCTAACAGGAATGACTACAAATTAACACTCTTAAACCCTGAATTCTTTGTTTTGTGGTGTCATGAGAAGATACCCTTGAGTCATGTTGGTAAAGTGTTTAACACAATGCCTTGCTTCAGTTGGATACCAGACTTAGATACTTGGAAGACGTAAGTCTTACTGAGTGCGGAGTCTGGTATCCAACTCAGAACTGTGTCATAAATACAGACTGAGTTGTGCAGTAGTAGTCATTCAGGGCCATTCCTCATACCTTTTGGACAGATTTTTTGTTTTTATGGTTAGGTCTTACAGCTCACAGTTTGCTGTCATGTCTTACTATTTTTTTGCTTGCTACCTCTAGTGCTGTCTCTAAACCTTACTCGTGTAGCTGTCCATCGTATAGCTTCTTAGCTGTTTATCTCCATTTTTTCTCAGCCTTTTCTTCTTAGCCATTAAATTTCTTGCTTCCATGACTGATATTTTATAACCCTAACCAACCAATTCGATTCTTCCCTTTTATTCCCAGTTAATGAAGTGATAATGTGATTTACCTTACATTTAGTGTTATCTTAAAATTAATAAATTTGCCTTTGTAAAAAAAAAAAATCTGAAATTTTAGCAGTTCAGAAGTCTCCAGAAACTTAAAGCTTCCATGTATCTTGTCATTAATGTATTCAATTTTAGAAAACAGCTGCAGAAAGAACATAGCATTGCTGTCTCAAGCCTTCCCTAAGTCTGGAACTTTCTAATGTAAAATACACCTAAATTATATTTACACTTGCATTTTCAAGTGAAAAGATAATCATTGATACGTAACAATACTATTAAATCCGATTCTTCTGTTCATTAGCTGCAGGATCTTTAAAAACCTTAATTATCTGTAAAATAGAAACATCATGTTTACTTATGAATAAATGAAAGACAGCTTCATTCCATTGGTAGTTTACTTCTTGGAGGGGAAACATTTTGGCATTCTATTTATAAAAGTTTGTTTCCCTAAGAACTAATGTTGGAATGTTTAAATCTTCAAAAGTCTTGTATTGGATCTTTGTGTGTGCATTGTAGGGAGTACAAAAACAAACAGAACCACAGTGCCAATGCGTGAAAACCCAAATTCGTGCATAGATGGTTTCTTCATAAGAAGCTATAGATGAAAGCAGAGAACTGCACCAAATTAAACAAGGCTGTATAGGAACATACAGGAGGTACATGTGGACATTTGCTGGCTTCCTCCATTTGCCTTGTGTTATATCCATATCCAATGTTTACAGCTTTGCATCTAATTTCAGATAGCTCTCCTTCCAGTACTTCATAGTAAGTGAACCTAACCCTTCTGACACTTCCTGAGTCTTTCTGCCAAGTAGAATGTCATAATATGTATTTCTTAGCTGTTTCGCATTTAAACCTGCTTAAAAAAAAAAAAAAAGCTGTCACTGATGAACATTTGAGAGTTGTGTCCCCAGGTTAGTCAATTTCCCTGTAAGTCTTCTATCATGTTATTAAGGAGTTTTGAGTGGTAGATATTGTGTAGCAGTTTTTGAAAATGCTTATGTTTCTACATTTAAGGCACTTCTAGTATAATGCACATTGAGAGTATGTAACAAAATAATGCAGCACTGGGCATTGGAAGACAGGATTTGAAGTTGGACACATTACCATCTAAGCACTCTCTGAGCTCATTTTCTCATCTATAATATGGAGTTGATAATCTATGTCCTTTCTTCCTAGGGTTATCTTTAGTTTTCATAAAAGGTAGTTTAAGCACTTTATAAAATGTCAGATGCATTACAAGTAAAAGTGGGAATGTATTGATACCAAGGTGACATTTTTGACCAGTTTTAAGGTGAGATGTTTTGTAACTTTTCTGCATGAATGAAGGTACTTTTCAACCTCCAAACCCATGCTGTTTTCTTTGTGAATAACTGCATAATTACATTACCTTGAATTTTCATTTTTTTCTTAAAAATTATATCTATAAAATTAACTGTGGTAAACCACCAGAAAAGCCAGATTTTACTTTTAAAGATTCTCTGGCAGTGTACAACATCCACTATTATGCTTTCTATTGAAATAAAACCTAAAAATAAGGATTTCTGCTGACTATCAATATGTTACAATTTTAAAAATAGATTTTAAACTTTATTAGTGTCTACTTTTAACTTCAGAATATTGGATCTCTTCGTTCAACAAATATTCACCCATTAACTGCTCCATCTAGATACTGAGGGGTTAATCAGCCACTAAAATAATTCTTTTAGGACTGAGGATATAGCTCAGTGGCACAGCACCTGCCTGGCAAGCACAAAGTCCTGAGTTTGATTCCCAGTACCAAAAATAAATAATTCTTTTATATTATAGGGCTTTCAGTTCACTGTACAGTTTATGGAGAAACTATCAAGTGCTATTGTAGTATGCTTAACTTTTAACAGGAAAGGATACTTGAAGGTAGTTTTATTTAAGAATTGTTTAGGTTTACGGGAAGGGTAGGAGGCATGGATGTAAATAGATTCGTTGGTTTAAAAAGACTGGAATCAAAGATACAACCTAGGAAAACCCAAAGGAGTTTAGAAGGGACAAAGTTGAAGAGACAATGTGAATTTATGTTCTGAAGTATCTCTTTTGAGTTTATTTGGTTTGTATGTTTCTCAATTCTAAAAACATCACATTAAAGTAGTTTATGCCTATCCATCTAGGAAGTGAAACAAACCTATTATTCTAAGTGGTACAAATTAAGCTTCTAAAAGAGTTGTAGACTATCAGAAGAGAAAGAACCTTTTGGGGATGCATTACCCCAATAGTTTAAACCCCAGATCCGTGCTACTTATGTGATAGGGATAGACAAACCCATGTTTTAGATAATCTCTTTTTATAGCAATGTAAAATACTTTCCCTTTAATACAAGTCATCACTGGATGATTTCAGAACATGAAAATTGTAAGTTACGATGAAATTTCCAAGTCATTTAAGTCAGTTAGCTTTTAGAACCATTTCAGGATATGGTTCAGGTTTCCCCAGGAATATGAACTGACTCTCATGTGTTTAATAGGCTATTTTGGCTTAGAAATTTAATCATTAAGTAATAGAAATATTTGAAGTAATACAGACATTTGAAAGAAATGTCTTTTTTAATCAAAATGAATAAAACTGTAAAATATTTAAAACATTAAAAGACTTATAAAGTACTGTTAACTATAGTGTACATATTAGACAACTCACATAAAATTACGCATGTAATGTATTTTAAAGTTTACAGTCTCAAAACCAATTTAATGATTGAAATTTGTAACATACTTTACTTGTGCCTCTCAGTTTGCTGTCTTCCTGAACTTGTAGTTTTATGTATAAAATCTATAGGTAAATTGATATTAATGAAAATTATTTGAAATCAAGTGGACAATGTGTCTAAGGTAAAATTGAGCTGTGTAGTTGGTAAATAGAATTTCTATTTCCAATTTGTGTTAGCATTTGCTCTTTTCTGACCATTGTGTCCCAATAAGTTATTTTAGAACTTCAGAGATTCCATACCACTATATTCTCACTCGAGTTTTTTTTCTATCTCCTTTCTTAATAAATCATCATTCATGACTAGGATGACATATGGAATTGATACCTAGTTCATATCCTAGTTTAGTAACTCCAGATGACTCAGATTTTGGCATGTACTTTAAATGAATGTTGTGACTATCTAGATGTATGTAATTCAGTTGTAGTTTCTGTTTGACCTGTATATTGAGACCAAAAAAATCCTATCTTACTCATTCCACATTTAGTATATTTATTATATACATTTTAGGCCATATTTGTCTACACCGTGGCTCTCATAAATGCAAAGTGGAGGGGCCGGGGATTTAGCTCAGTGGCTTAAGCGCCTGCCTGGCAAGCATGAGGTCGTGAGTTCGATCCCCGGTACTCAAAAAAAAAAAAAAAAAAAAAGCAAAGTGGAAATTAATATACCTTACATTTTGTCATCTAATTTTTACTAAATTCTAAATCTTAATGCTTGTAGAATGTTATACTCTGTTAGGGTTGGATGGCTCAAGGATATAATTATTTGTAGATTATCTGAAGTAAATGGTAGTAATTTAGATGATAAATGACACCAAAAATCATGTGCATCAGGATTTCTGAAAGAACACAGATGTGTCATTTCCCTCTTGTGTCTACATTCAGCAATCAACTGTTCATGCATTTGGACCTAGAATAATGGTGAACTGTTTTCTGCCCTTTAGCTTCCTTCAAAAGAAAAAAAAAAAAGAACTCCTTCATTTTATAAGGTGTCAGTAACAGTTGTTTGTGGGGGGAGGTGACACACTCCTGTAATCCCAGCACTCAGGAGGCTGAAGTAACAGAATTCCCTTGAATTTGAGGCCAGCTTGGGCTACATAGTGAGTTGAAAGCCAGCGTGAACTGCATAGATCGCATCTTTTAAAGTCACAAAAGAAGCTCAATTTATGTTGTTTCATTTGCTACGATAAACATACAACCAAAATAAATTACGGTGTTTGCCTTGAACCTAATCTAATACTGCTAGATTTTCAGTCCAAGAAGGAACATACTCCTTTACTTTTTATACACAACCTAAAGGTAAACTGCCCGTATAGATGCCTTCAATGAATGAAAGGAGGAAAGAACTTTCTTACATCTTTGGTCCTGTTGTTTTATATAATTCCTACCTCTGACACAACTTTACCTAACATTTCTTCTGATTTTTAGATAAAAATCTTGTATATTTTAATCAAGATTTAAGATTTAAATGATTTTTGCACTAGAGACCCAGAACTTTCAACTGTCTCCCATCTTTGTCTTACGAGATGACCATGTAAATGTCTTTTTTCAGACAATTCAAAATTAGTAAATCTTCAAGAAATAACATACTTGTGTTGGAAGAGTGACAAAAGGAAAACAATCTGATGTCTGGTAGGTCTTGGATCGATAGATGTGACCTAGTAAGTATGTAGTAACAGCTTATTTTTTAGTGACACATGCTGAATTCTGATTGCATTTGCTGATTTAATTTATGTAGCAACAGCGTGAAGCAAATACTTTTTTAGAGAAAATGAGATAGTAGAAATTACAATTATATTGTATATTAAAAAAAGCCGAATTCATGTTTTAAATACTAATCCTACCAGTATCCTAACCCACCACAAACTGTTAATGATAATATTTTAGATGTTCCCATTAAAATGCATACTTTTTCTTTTGACACTGTTTTCCATACTCTCAATGCCCTACCTATCTTGGTCTCCCAAGTGCAGAGTCAAGTGGTGGGAAAGATGAACACAGAGCTAGGTTCTTACCTGTTGATTTTTCACATTGACTAGGTATATCAAAATTCTGACCTTGTCTTCTGTTTGAAAACTGTGTGTGTCTGTGTGTAAAATAATAGTTGCCTGTTTTAGGCACACTAGCTGCCTCTAACTACATATATACATTTTTTTTAACCACTTGAGTTTAGGTTTTCATTTGTATTTCTGTCTTAAGATTTCTCCCTCGAGGTCTAGGATCTTCCCAACATCATCAGAAAGTTTCCTCTCTTTGGTAATGCCTTCTCTGATATTTAACAGACCACATGCATTTTTCTCTGTACTATTTACTTGACCATTCATTTTTCATTCAAAACAAACTTCTTCTATGGACTTGTGATTGCCAGGAATGCATCTGTATTTATAGCCTGAGTTTATAGTTCTTTCTATTGGACCAGCATTAGTTTTACTTGAGATCTTGACATATATGAGTATTCCCAAGAATATTCTACATCTACTGAATTAGAAATTAGGATAGGTAAGACCCAGTAATCTTTTTAAACAACCTTACTAAATGACTATGATGGACATTAAAGTTTGAGATCTGTTGTCCTGAGAACCAGGACACTGATAACCTGTTCCCCTGCTATGCACAAGGCTGCTGATTGCTCAGTCTTTGTTTTTATTGATTTCAATGTATCAGACCTTAGACTGCAAGTTTCTTAATACACTGATCTCTACTTCCATGGGAGACCTATTCTTGGAACTAACTTTAGCAACTTCGGTTTAGACCTCTGATTTCCCTGGGCTTCGGCAATTATTATCAACATATATTCAAGAGTTGATACTTGAAAGCTCTGTATAAGATACTGACTACAATTTACAAAATCACAGAGTCTTTAAGTGGTAGAATTAGAATTTTATCTGAGGAAGTCAGACTCTAGAATCTGCCCTCATCTGCTGCACTGCATTTTTTTGTGGTGGTTGATTTGGCAATATCTGTTCTTAGATTATTGCTCACAGTGTGAGTTACTCAAGTCATTTGTTACCTTTTACCTTATGCTGCATATTTTTCTGTGCTTTCCCTTTTCTGAACCATCTTTTCATTGTCAAGTTCTCCATGACTTTTACACTGGGTGTATGACACCCTTACTACTCCATAAACAAAGTCCTCTATATCCTTAGTGGTCCCACAATCCATTTGCTATATATAAATCCTTGTTCTTATTTAATATACATCCCACAGAAGAAAGTATGTGTTCTCTTTTCTCAAAGGCTGCTGCTAGAAGTTTCAAGTAAAAATCACTACTTCAATAGCCTTTACATCTGACTGTGCTTTCCTCTACTATTTTTATCTCATCTATCTAGCAACCACCTGTTCATCAAACTTGTGCATCTGGCCCCCCTCACCCAAGTACCAACATCCTGATTAATGGCCTGTCGTTTTTGTGATTTGTATATTTATGAAATATATTCTCCTTGAAGTTTCTTGTTCTCCTAAACTCAAGGCATCTAGACCACCATTACTCTTGTCATCCTTTGCAATAGTAATGTATTGATTGTCTTTGTATTTTCCAGAACTTCTTTACTGCTGAAAACTTAAATTTCAACAATTTTTGTTCTTTTTTGCCCCTTCACTGCAGCCTAAGCTATCTGCCAGATAGTAAATGTTTGTTAAATTCTATTGGATGCATAAGTAATAACTTTGAATTTCTCAGTCCAGTATATCTGATTTTGAAAACAGCTATGTTCCTTGGATTCTTTTACATAGTCTGGAACCAAGAACTGGTTATGCAAATCATTCTCTCACTAAAATCTTACTTTTCTTTGTACTTAACTATTTATGACAAACATGTCCAGAGAATCCAAGCCCAGATCAGTATCAAAAACCTATATTCTTTGCTTTGAAAAAAATCTGATATCCTACTAAATCAGCTCAGTTTCTCTGATACTTTGGCAACATCTTTTGATCATTTAAGAATCAAGTTAAATTCCCATTTCCCTTAACCTATACAAACATATTTTTGTTACCAGTAGCAAATACTTATAGATCCCTGAACATAAATTTTTGTATGTGTTTATCTTTCTGCATGGAATATCCTTCCTTCTTTCATAGTCTGCTGATTTGTACTTACCTGTATTGTGTTACTGGAATCTTTTCCTGATTTGTACTGTGCTAACAAACACTCTATCCTTATCGCTGCAATTGCCAAGTTTATTCTAGCTAACATTGAAAAATGACTTATAACACAGGTAAACAAAGAATAAAATGACCATTTCACCATGGTTACAATAGAGATGTATACATAATTATGCTATGACAGCACATGGGAAAGATAACTAGGGCCATGGAGGAAGTGACATTTGACTAGTGTGTTGAAGGATAAATAGGCATTTGCCAGAAAAGAAATGGATGAGGAGGGTATCTTAGGTACAGTGAAAAATGTGTTCAGATATGCAAATAATGGGAAGACCATTTTCAGCTCTAATGAACAGTTCAGTGTGGTGAGTGAGGAGTGATGGGAGGTAACGCTGGAAAAGTTGATATGTCTTGTCCGTCAGGCTGAAAATTGTAGTCTTTCCTATAGACAGAAATAGAAAATGTTTAAAGCCCTTGTGATCAAATTTGTGTTAAGGAGACAACTGCTAGGAATTAGGATAGACTGCCATGTAGAGATCCTAGAGTGACTGAGATCAGTTAGAGAAATTTATTTTTCATTTTTGGTACTGGGGATTAAGCCTAGGGCCTTAACAATCAGTTAACTCACCTCACCTTTTAAATTTTGAGACAAGGTCTCACTAAATTACTAAATTGCCCAAACTGGGCTCATACTTATTGTTCTCTTGCCTCAGTCTCTCGAATAGCTGGAATTTTTTTTTTTTTTCCAGGCAAAACTTTATTCCTTCCTGGCTCAGTCCTTCTGGGCCGCCAGCACGTTGCTCAGCTCCTCGGGTTTCCTCTTGGCACGGATGTGCATCCCCACCCTGTTGGAGGGTGGAGACCTTGTCATTGGAGCCCTTGAGCAGCTCCCTGGCGCCGCTGGTAGGGCGCGAAGCCGCACACCTCCCTGATCTCATCCCGCACGAACTTGGTGTGCTTGGTGAGGCGCCCGCAGCGGCGACTGTGCCTCGGTTTGCTCATGTTCTTCGTGGCCCTTGTTGAGGCCCAGGGCCACGGGGCAGCGCAGAGCCATGGCTGCTGCCCTTCAGTGGTTGCTGCAGCAGACGGACCTGAAATTCTTAAAATTTTGCAGGACAAAGATAATGCTGGGGACTCAGGAAATGCAGATGGAGAGAATTTGAGGAATATTTCATAAATGGTCTTGGGAACTGACTAAACCGAAAGGATTGAGAGGGAAAAGAAGTGTTAACCAGAAGGTTACACTATTTTTATTGGACAAAAAAGTAGCTCTGACAAGTATGGTATGAAACAGTGGAAGGTAGCAAGTTTACAGATCAGTTTAAAATTTTGATAGAACATTCACTTACACTGCAAAAACTTACACAAATCACAGAAAAGAGGTGGGAGCAGAGATCATGTTCAGGGAGGGAGTCTTTTTGCCAAACCATGTAGATAATAGATTAAGCAGTAGAAATAGGTAAGACTATCTTTCTATATACAGTGGATATTTGTTTCATATGTTATCTGTCCTCTCTGTCCAACTAGACTGTGAGCTCGCTGAAACGTGGAATCGAATATTTTATTTACCTTGAAAAGCAAGTACCAGAAAATCATACTCTGAACATGAATGGATATGTATTTACTTAAGAACTTTCCCCCGCTCTTTGTTCTTCTATGTTTAAGGTATCTTTTCTTTCTTTGCTTACATACACTTTGTTCAGTTTAGCACAGAGAGTATTTTAGAAAGTAATTTCTACAAGAATCATAATACAATGAAATTCCACCAGAGGGAAAAATCTGAATGCTCTGTGGAACTTACTGTCTAACTCTAGACAGTTACTTTCTATCTTACGGACTTTTCTAGAACATAGAGAAAACTATCTTTTTTCCTTTTTGGGAAGTGATGTTAAAGATATATTGTAATATCTGTAGTTTTACTTTGGAGTTTAAACATATGTTAATTAGAAAGATTGCAACATACAAATAAGCCTGGGTACTAATATGGTAGATACAGATAGATATAGATATAGATATAGATATAGATATAGATATAGATATAGATATAGATACTCTGTTGATGGGATGAATCTGTTTTTGTAGATACTTGTTAAAATTTTATTCTTTTATATTTGACTTTGACCTTCTTTTATACTTTCTCTGTCTTAGCTTATTTTCTCTGTACTCTTTCTCTCTCTCTGTTTCTGTGTCTGTCTGTCTCACTCTGTCTCTGTTTCTCTGTGTCCCTCTTTCTCTCCCCCTTCTTCTCTCTTTTCTCTTCTCTCTCCTTGTTCCATTAAACTCTCAGAGTTAAATAAGCAATTTTCTAAGATGCCCTTGTCAGGCGACATTATGGAAATTATTTGAATATCATTGCTAAGCCAGGTGAGCCATTTAGAAATGTAAATAATTTGCAATACCATGAATCTAGCTGATGAAGAACAACCTTAATGCTGATTGATTTATTAGAATCTTTTCCTGATTACTAATTGCTTTGAAATCTCTTTTCTGTGGTTCAGTTTATCATTTTAGTGCCATTTGTTAATACTGCATATAGCTGTATAACTATCAAATCTGTAATATGTATTTGACATCATCAGTTACCCTATACTTTTCCAGTCAGTAATAGCAGGCCAGTGACTACATTTCTTACAGCTGTTGACTGCACACTTAGTGCTGGCTCGATAGTATTAAGGATCTGATTTATAAATATTTAAAAGTTTTGCACTGATCCTACTCAACACGATGTTTCTCCCAGAATGTTCTATTTTAAAATATGTATTATGACAACAAAACAACATTTAGGCCCCAAACTTTCAGGGTTTTACCTATTCTTTAAAATTACTTTTAAAAAAGACATAATCATGAACTTGAGGCATTTTGCCCTCGAGCTTTGCTTGAAATTCACAAACATGATTATAATTTTAAGAAGTTGTCTTATTGCAGTAATGAAGCTGCTGGAAATTTCATTTATTCTCAAGTTAAATCTCTGGAAACCTATTTTATCATAGGAAATCAGTCAGTGCTAAAATACTGCTTTGACGCCAGACATCAAATTTATTCTTATAACTCTTGAGAAATGCCTCTCAGTCAATCACAGAAATATTATTGCCTATCATATTTATTTTTAATATAAATTTCAATTTAGCATTCTCTGAGGGTGAGTACTCTGTGTATTGCAACTTCTATCATGTGTATATCTTTATTTATTTAACTACAAATATATCAGGGAGTTTTCCATATTCTACATGATTTTGGTTGTATTGTGATAATAAGATTTAAGGAAAATGAACAGATATTAACTCTAAAATCTGTGATTGTGACTAATTTTCAGTCTTCTATTTAACAAAGATAAGAGATATAACAATGTGCTTTATAAAAACACTTTCCATGTTGGGATTAACATGACTGTAGTTAGTTTGGTAGCATGACAATCACAACAAACATGATTTAGAAATGCACATCTAATACTGATGATATCCCTGAAAATGTGGGGAGAAGTTGTTTACTATAATAACAATATATGTGTATCTCTGTAAAAATGATCACTGGTAGTTCAAATTTTAGAACCAATATTGTTTTGTTCAAGAAATATTCTATCATGAAAACAAAAATCAATAGTTTATTAATTTCTCAAAATGGAACTATATTTCTTTCAAAAGCATAGCTTTATAAAAATTTGTGGTGTCATTATCTATTACTTTGAAGGAAATTATCTTATTCTTAAGAAACTGAACATGTTTCATAAACCAGAAGGTGTTATACATCACAATATTGCAGATTAGACATTTCTCTATGTAGTAATCTAAATATGAAGTTGTTTTTGTACCTAGAGGCAGACATAAGTGTTGTTTGTTATAGTCTTCCTTATCAAGTTCAGGTTAATTCTCTACCATATTTATTTTTGCAAGAATTCATGAGGCCTAAGTACATCTTTATTTTTTGAAAATAATGTTACAGTTTAAAATGAACATATTACTTCTGAAATCAGTAGAGGAAAAATGACAATTTGGAAAGATCCCACCTACAGTAAGTAGTTAAAGCATTTTTCCTGGATAACTTTATTAAAGAGGTTTTCTTTGTTTTACTGAACTGATTAGCAAAATTATACCTCCAATGTTCTTAATGGGAATTTAATAGTAAATAAATGCTTCTTAAATAAAAATAAAAATTTACTTGTTAATTTATTTTATTTGTACTATAACCTGTTTGTACAACCTGAAAATTATAAACTCTGATTTATCACACATAATTTTATCTAGAAAATCTTTATTCTATCATGAAGTACTTTGATTTAAAGTTAAAACTTAATATGTAAGGAAATATAACACAAAATCTAGGGGAGCAACCCATACTGACTCTGATTTAAATCTGACCTTGAATGAATCATTTAACCATTAAACAGAAAATAATTTCCTCTTAATAGATTTAATCTGATTACTTGATGCAATTTCAGAGAAACTAAAATATCTTTTCATCTATCTTTCCATTTCCATTTTGTGTTGCAAAAAGATGCTACACACATTTTTAAGATTTGAAAGCAATGTGTTTAATTGTATACTAATTAGAGAGTTTATCTCTAAGAAAGAAAGCACTTGAAAGATTTAGTAAATGAAGAAGAAAGTCTGATCAAGAGTGGATGATCTGGGTTCCTAAAATAGTCTCCTTTGTTGGTGCTCAAGGATACAGCACCAGTGCTTTCATCTTAAAAGGAATGGTTGGCCAAGAAGATCTCTATAGGATTTTAGAATCTAGCGTCTGTGAGTTAAGATCATCATAAGCTTAGAATACAGTAAATATAAACTGTTAATGGACAGCTCCTTGGAACATTAACATGATTGTTTAAACAGATGAGATCTATTAAAGAATAGTAGGCAGGATCCAAGTGACAAGTCTCTCCAAACCTTCTGTGAATATCAGTAATTTGGTAGTGTGTTTGCCTACACTGCTAATATAGCCTGACTTCTTCATATACATATATGGGCTTCAGATCCAAAGACAAAGAAAGATAGGTTCACAAAAGTCAGCTTGAAGCCAGCATAAATTTGGGCTTTCTTCTTACTTTGCTGTCAGTGTTCCTTTCCCATCTGACATTTTAATTGATCTCAGTAAACTCTACTCCCCTGCCCCCAAAGCATTACTTAAGTTCCTACCATTTCCTACTCAAATTTATAATCAAAGGAGAATCTAGCACATGGAAGCACTGAACTTCTCTTTGCCAACACAACCATCAGATATGCCCTCTTCTGCTGTTGCAGAGAATTAGCCAGTCCTATTCAAGGATAACTTCTCTCAATGGTTTCTACTGTTTTGATAACTTCTCTTTAAATTCCTTCTTTTCTTTAATTGTTGGAATTCTATCTCAGCCTTGAAATATCTTGAGATTTCCTAAAATACATACATGAAGCACACATTCCTTCTCTGATCTTATGTCCTCTTCTAAATGCCTTTTAATATACTCTTCTCATTCAAAGTTCTTGAAGGTAGAACTGATGCTTAATATTTCATGGTTCTTATTCCCTTTTTAGTCAACCACAGCAGGATTTCTGCCACTAGAATGCTACAGAAACTACTCTCATAAAATTGCTGATGACTTTCTAGTTGCCAAATTTACTATGTAAGTGACTAATATATATCACTTCATACTATGTATATATTCTTATCCTACTATTTCTGATAAAGAGCTATACTTCCTAATAACTCCTCAAGTTCCTGAAATTATTTTGATGGGATCAGTATAGATTATATGCTAAATTCTTGAGTTAATCACTATGACCAGGGTTTAAAAATTTTTTTGTTGGAAAAAAGAAAACCTCATAGTTATTTGATATGTGGTCTTCCAGTTAAAATATACTTGTGAGACCTTTCAACATTAAAAAAGTTTATACCATTAATCCCTCAGATTAACGTTCATTCCTGGTTTTTCAAAATATTTTATTGATTGCATTTACATGCAAGAGAAATCTGAATAAAAACAGGAGTATCAACTCATTTTCTATTGCTACATAAAAAATTATTACAATGTTAGGAATTTAAAACAATATGTATATCTTATCTCACCGTTTCCATGGCCAAGAACTCAGGCCTGGCTTAATTTGTTGCTCTGATTAAGGTCTTACAAGTGTGCAATGCAGATGTGGACTGCAACATGCACTCATATGAAGGTTCAAGGGAAGAATCATCTTCCAAGATTATTCTCACTGTTAGTAGAATACATTTCCTGATAGCTACGTGACTGAAGGCCTTCACTTTCTGGTGGTTTTTGGGTGGGGGCCTCTTACAGGTCTTACACTGACTGCAGTTCATTGTCCTACACATTTTTTCAACATGGCTGTATGTTGTGTCAGCAAAGAGAATCTCTCCTTACAGTGTAAGAGGAAGCAGTCTTAATATCAAATGATGTAGTCACCAGACTGTCCATCACTTCTGCCATATTTTGTTTGTTTGTAGCAAGTTACAGATTTTTTCCATACTCAGAAAATGAGAATTATGCAAAATTTGGAATCAGAAAAAGCAAAGACTCTTTGGAGGGGAGGGGACTCACCTTAACAGTCTGTCTGCAACATATATATTTCACTACTTCTTACCAGTGCTCCTTTTGCTGTGTTGCCTTGGGAGCTTTTCCCTATCTATGCTTACATGTATCTGAACTCAGGATACTCCAAATGGGCACAAATTCTGCATTTCTAATGCAGCTTTATCCACTTGGGCAATATGGAGGTTTTCAAACCTTCAATAATAAAACATAGAATGAATATGTGGCAGATGTATGTCTTAATTGGTAAAGGGAAGAAGGTGTAATGTAAACTTTGGCAGATCCGCAAGCAAACCAGTTTTGAAAGGAATTCTATGAAAGTTAAGAGTGATTTCTGTAAGACTAACTATGATCATTTTCCTTTGAACATACTGGTATACTATAAATATCCCTGCCAAGCTTGCATTGCATTGATTTAGTTACAGATCTTCTACCTTACTTGTACTAAGAAGGACAGGTCATAATGTTTTGAAAAGGAATCTGGGCTAACCAACAGAAAGAAGGCATTATGGTTGGATATTTTTGAACTTTGTAGTGGCCCTGTTTGGCAACTTTAAAAGCTTGTCATGTCTGTGCATATCCCATCTCCGTTATATCTCATTTGTTAACATATGCTAGTTCATTGCTTATCATTTCATTCCCTTTCATTTGACAATTAAAGTACTGACATAAGGTTAGTCTACATGACTTCAAAAATCTTGTGAAATTCACTCATAGATGTCTATTGGCTCTGATGGCTTGATTAGACTGAGCTTTGACTCATAATTTTTTTGTATATTTGAATTAGCTTTATTGCATTGTAGCTTGTAATAGCAAAAACTTAAATGTCCTTCAACAGGAGACTGATTCAGTTACAGTGCATATAATATGATGAAATACTATATAGTTATTAAAATGTCATTTGTCTGCTTAAGACTTGAAGCAGTCTTTCTACCACTAGACATAATGGCAATGAGCAGGCCACCTTCATCAAAACTCATCACCCAACGCCAGTTTTTTCATGAAAACAAATGTATTTTTTGTTGAAATACTTAAATTGGAGAATATATCCATTTCAGTAGTCTAGCTTTGTGGTAATGAATACATATTGCATCATCTGTGTTACATTTCAACTCCATAGTCCTCTTTGTGGTGGTATCACCCTTTAAACCCTGTCCTCTATAGGATCCTGGCAGAGCTGATGCCTTTGCCACTCTCTTTGTTTCCTGAGACCCACATTTAAGATAAAAGTCTGAAAGTTCCAAATTAGTGTCCTATAAACAATTCCATTGGAAACTTTCACATACCAATCTAGTTAGTTAGTCTTCAAATATTCTTCAAAAGAAACAAAGACAAGCCCTTCTGAAAAGGCTAGCATTCCTACAAAATTCCCCCAATCTTTTGGGGCTTATGGACCTTTCATTATATCAAAAGTAATCTTGCTCTCATGCTAATTCTTACTTGTACCACTTCAATTAAAGGAATACCTAATAATAAAAAACTATGACTTTTAAGTGGATATCTTATCTTATGAATCATACATAACTAAAAACATTTCAGTTTGGTCTCAGCTAGTGTTTGTATGCTATCAAAGTTTGTAGACCCCTTTTAGTAACCTCAGAACTTTGCTAAACAGGGTTGGAACCACTGATTTATCCATTTTCAAAAGGATTTGAAATCAATGACCAATGACATGTTATTTCCAGAAAAGAGTTTATTGTGTTTATTTATTTTTGCTATGTTGTGTTGCAGAAAAGTTTATAGTTAGTGTATAAGGGTATACAACATAAAAAGTAGCAGAAGTTAAAGTGGAGAAAAATAAAACCAAAGATGAGATCAAAGTAGAAGTAGCATTGTCCATTGTCCATACCTCCATCTCTAGCTTCTCTTGGATTTGGAATTATTTCTTGAAAAGTGTTACTAATTTTCTTTTCCAGTTGTCACATTGATTACTTCAAAAAGTTTATTTTTGGTTTTTGGTCTTGTTATCCTTCTGAAATCTTTTATTTCCTCTTTCTAAATTGTTCTACTTTCAGCTTTCTTTTCTAGTAGCTGCGCTTACCCTTCCAAGTGTCTTCTGTAACATTCATTTGGAAAGAGTCTCCCTGCTGTAATATTTTTTTTAATTGCAGAACTTTCATCATTGCAGGCATGTCTGTCTCTCTCCTGTTACTAAATAGGTTTATGCAGTGGGCATAGATAAGGCAGTACCCTGGAAATCCTAAAACTGTAAATGTGAGATACGTTCTGTGCCCCAGTCATTAATAGAAAGATTACTACTGTGATCATTTCCAAAGGGAAGTAAGCCACTGTTTGTGTGATGTGTAACACTAAACTCACATGATAGCTTTAGGCACACTTATATTAAACTTTTGGTTTTCATGTTAGATAATTCACAATAAGTTTTCACCAGCACAACCATACTCTGCTGATTTTACTGAACCATTAGTGGTCCACTATCCAGTTCCAATCTTCGATAAAATGAGTGGTGTCTGAATGACGTCACCTTAGAGAGCTCACCTGCCCTTTCATCATGGTCTTACCCCCAGGACAAGTCAAAGTTGTCTTCTGGTCTTAAGTTCACACGCAGTTCTTTGAATGGCAGACAAACTCTTGGCCCCAAACTTACTTAGTGGGAAGCTGGTTCCATGATGTTTCACAGTAGCTTTTGTGAAAGTTGTGAAGATCAAAATAAAGTTACTCATGCTGAACCATATTGAAGTGTAGTCAGGAGGCCAAGAAATGTGTGCGTGATAACAGGAACCATTGCAAAAGACTCTGCTCACTTGTACCAGGGATATCTTTTCCGTAACACTCAGCCCTAACTGTAGCTTAGACTTGATAGAGTGCAACCTGCAATTGGAGTAGCTTTTATGAAGACACTCTTATAGCAACTGCCAGTGCACATATCACTGGCTGCTATAAGCCCCTGCAATAAGCATTTTATCCAAGATTGGAACAGTGACAGTAAGCCTAAGGCATGTGTTCCTCACCGGGTTGTTTTTATCTTTGAAAGCTCTAAAAGGCTCACCATCACCCCCTAGAACAAAAGAACTTTTGTTTCAAAACAATTTGAATGAGGGCCTGGAATGTAGCTTCATTACTGAATGCTTGTCTAGCATGTGTGAGGCCCTGGGTTTGATCCTTAGCACTGAGTGGCATGTACTTCTTTTTATTTTTCTCACAGAGGCTGAGTTGAGCAACTGCAGCAGAGAACTTAGGATTTGTACAGATCTGGCCTAGCCCACTGGCAAATTCCAGGGCTTCAAGCCTAGCATTGTATGAGAGCACCAGAAAAGTTTACTGTGTTTAGGCACATGAGCTGAAAATAGCAAATGTAGCACATCATAATCAAATGATTTTCCATGCACTTAGCATAGCAAATGATAAGAGAAAAGTCCAAGACAGTCTGATGAGTTTTCACAATATACGTGTGGCATGGAAGCAGGAGAATGAAAATTATAAGAATATACAAGAACATTATCATGGCTTCAAAAGTGAAGAATGGAAGCGATAGTCTTTACTTGAGTCTTGGCAAGTAATCTTTGGTTGATAAGTGGACTCTTTTCCAAATGAGAAGTTAATCATCCTGATCAGTGGTTCTCAGGGGATTTCCTGAAGATAATAAAATAAGTTATTTATTGGTTTGTCTTGCCTATTTCCAGCAAAACTCATCTGGAAGAGTTTATGATGGCAGGCGGTCTAATGTCACCTGAGTCATGTTATCATCTGTTATGCTTTGTTTTTAAATGTCCCCCCAAAACCTCATGCATCCATGAGGGGTGGGCCTTTCAAAGGCAGCTGAGTTGAGCATTTGTGATTGGTTTTTTTATCTAGCACTGGGATTGGCAGTGTGAGTGCTCTACCCGCCTAGGGGCAGGTAGCCGTAATACAATATAAGGGAGGGAAGGAGGCGAACTTTTCCCTTTTGGCTCTTATTGTTTACACCTGCCATGAATGGATGTCCCTTAGCCATGCCACCCTTCTTTGAAGCCAACTGAATATGGACTGAAACCTCCAAACACTGTAAGCTAAATCAACCTTTTCTTCCTTCATTGTGGGCATCAAGTATTTTGTCTCAGTAACAAGAGAAAAGTAGGCAACATAACACATATTCTCAGTTCTCAACAAAGCCCTTAAGATTTCCATTCGAGAAGGGGTTCCAATATACCTCTCTCTATATATTTCAATCAATCAGTTAATCAATCAGTCAACTTCTTTCTCTATCAATTGTCTGTCATCTCAAATACTGACAGGCTATGGAGAGAAAAAGCAAAGCAGGAAGACAGGGGAATGGAGAAGGTGCTGTTTTATACAATGTGATTAAAAGGTGCTTCATAGATCACGGAGTATGTGAGTAGTAGCCTAAAAAATATGTGAGAGACTGAGACTGGAATGTCTTGAGGGTATTTCTATCACTTTAGAAATAAGGGCTCAGTAATGAGTACATCCAGAAAAAATGCAGTTATATTTCTTTCTCACCCAAGACTAAACTTTTCCTGCCCTACCAATAAAATAGACAGCCACCATTTTTCTCTTTTCTCTGCCTTGGTTGCATTAACCCCCCTCTTCCACCATCCTGTGTCACCTGTTGATAGTTTGGGGGAGCATAACCCCCCTTCCCCAGGTGTGCTGCAGTGAGAGTGGCTTTGTGCTCTCAGATCTCCAAGTTTTTCTCCCACACACTGCAACACTCCAGATCTCCCCTTCCACCTGCTGGACTTGCCAGAGGCTTGCTCCCTGGGAAACACTCTTCTCCTTCAAGGCCTAAGGAATCCCCTGGCCTGCACACACCTCCAGGAGAGGCTGGAGAAATCAAGGCACTCTTGAGAGAAGTTTTCCTGAGATGGAAACTGAGGCACAAATTGGTGAAAGAATTTCCTAGATGTAATTGGAGCTGCAAAAAGCAGCTGAGCTCTCCTGGCAGTGGCTCTGACATGCAAAACAAGGAAAACTCTTCCAAGTTATCGTGCTCTGAAAGCTGCTTATGAGGTTTTACGTGACCTGGCACACCTTGGACTCTTAGGTCTGGACCTTTTAAAAAATAATTATAACTTAGCACTTTTCAGTTGGCAATATATTTCTACTTTCACTTGGTATTGATTTATTTATTGGCTTTTATTAGCACAAGTTTGCAGTACATAATGACTACATTCGTTGGACATGTGGTTAATACATTTCAAATTTATCTCTGCGATCCACTTTACCACTATAAGATTCATTTATTTGTCAGACCTTATAAAATTATTGTTTTAATTTAAAAAATTGTTATTATTGATTTTAGGACTTGAACTCAGGACCTTGCACTTGCCAGGAAGGCACTGTACTGCTGAGCTATATGCTGAGTAAGGCCTTATAAAATTAATTATCATGTATACATATTAAAAACCATACCAAATGAGGCAAAAAACCCACATAAACCGTGTAAGACAATTGTACTAAGTGAAGGGATACTTTTAGATACATTATCCATGATGGATTACAATAATGTTTTTCTCCTTTTTTTCCAATTATCTCATTTCTTTTTAATATATTGTTTTTTATTTAAGAAAAACAATGCAGTATTTAAATTCACATGTATAATTTACTTAACATTATATGCCACGTACCAGCATAGCTTTTGAAGTTCCCAGGGGAAGGATGGTGAAAGGATAGGAAAATAAGAGACAAAACCTGAAGTCAGATGAAGCCCTCTCTCCTGATGGAAGAAAAGGAACTTCTCAACCACCATTCCACATTTATTTATACTCTAAGAAGGATGATGTCAATTTCAACCCCTTTGCCTACCAACTTAGCTTACCAACCCCTTTGCCTACCAACTTAGCAATATAGCTTGCTTTGGACTCTCCATGTTTTTAGGGATGGCCTTGGTTTAGCTCCACATGTGTGAATCTCCACACTGATTTCCAAAGTGGTTGCACCAGTTTACATTCTCACCAACAGAGGAGAAAGGTTCCTTTTTCCCACAACTACACCAACTTTTGTTATTCGATATCCACATGCCAAAGACTAAAGGTAGACCCATGTTTATCACCATGCACTAAAATAAGATCAAAGATCTAAATATTAATACAGAAACACCAAATCTGCTGGAAGATAGAATAGATAGAACTCTGGAAGACATAGATGTAGGCAAAGACTTAATGAACAAAACCCCAATTGCACAAGAAGTATCACAAAGAATCAACTACTGGGATTTCATCTTATTAAAAAGCCTTTACACAGCAAAAGCAGTCACCAATAAAGTGAAAAAACAATTCACAAAGTGGGGAAAAATTTATGCCAACTGTTTTTCAGACAAAGGACTAATATCTAGAACATATAAAGAACTGAAAAAAATCAGACACTTCAAATTCAAAGACCCAATCCAAAAATGTGCATCTGAGACAAGTGCACAGTTCTCAGATAAAGCAATACAAATGCAAATAAACATATGAAAAAAATGTTCAACATCATTGGTCTTTCGAGAAATGCAAATTAAAACAAAGCTGAGATTCCATCTCACCCCAGAAAGAAAGCTTATCATCAAGAAAACAACTTATATTATTATTTCACCTTCACAAATACTCTTCAATTACTCTTCTTGCTTTATTGGGTAGGAAACTGAGCTAAGTAACTCATCCACCAGGAGTTTGGCTATAGCTGGTTGGGCAAGAAACTAAACCTAGAAATAGATGTATGCTCCCAGTATATCCCCATTTTACAGGTCAGCAAACAGAGATTTGACATTGCTACTTATTGGTAAAGTTAGAAACAGAACCCATAATCTTTCCACTTCACAAACTCTATTTTTTACAACCTAACACATTTTAGCTAAACTCAAAATGGAAGCTATACTGAGCAGCTTTGCTTATCCTCAAAGTGAGGATAACGATAGACTTAGAATGAAGACAGTATTTTTGTATTTAAGTTGGTATAAGAAGTTCTAGAGTCACAGTACCCAGTAACAGGCCCTGAGTGATAGAAACTACCACATTCCATGAACTGAGTGTTTGTATCAGAAGTCCCCTGAAGTAAGACCAGTCTCACACAGTCTTGTAAGTATATTTAAAAAGTGTTTCATATTTTCAAACACTGAACATGAAAAGCCATGTATTCTCCTGGGAATTGCTTGCTGTATGATATGTGAAACACTTATTTTTTGAATTTTCTTTTTTCCTTATTTGTAAACAATTTGCAGCCAGACTTTAAAGCAAGGCTAGGATGGAAATGTTTAATGGGTTCATCTGGACATTAGCTACAGTTTGAAATAAACAGCTGCTTAGTGAATGATTTTACTTTTAGAGCAGTCGTGTGTATGCTTTTAAATACTTAGTTGCTCATCATTGTCTTTATGAGCATATACTCTTAATATGCAGCATCCTGAGCAGCTAAAATAAAGCAAATGCAAAGTATATGGAATAATTTTGGTATAAATTCTCATATCTCATCCTATTATCTCTTTGCTGAGTCCTTTTGCTAACAAGTAGAAATACTATTTGCCCAATTTCTTCCTCAAAGGACAATTTTGAACGACCGTTGTTTTCTGTCACTGAGGAGTCTAGCGTGGTGGCCCATGTGTGTAATCCCTGCTGCTTGGGAGCCCTGAAATAAGAGGATCACAAATTTGAAGCCAGGCTGGTGGGCAATTAGAAAGGCCCTGTCTTGAGATAAAGAATAAAAAAATGTTGAGAGTACAAAAAAGTTCATGGTATAGTACTTGTCCCCATGTATTAAGACCTGGATTTAATCACTGCAAAGATTAAAAAACATCAATAGGTGATCAATTTTTAGGGAGGAAAAATTTATTTTAGCTCAGAGTTCAGAGGTTTCAATCCATTGTCTGTGGGTTGTATTGCTTTTAGGCCTGTGGTAAAGGAGAAAAATCACAGCAGGGAGTGTGTAGACATCTTACCTCATGGCAGATGGGAAGCAAAGCGAGTGCCAGGGCTGGGTTCCCAATGTGTTTTTCAGGGTCGCACCCACAGGGACCTCACTTCCTTTCACTGAGCCCCAGCTAATAAAAGTTCAGCCACCTCCCAATAGTACTACAGGGTGGGGAGCAAACTTAACGCATAGGTCTTTGGGAGACACTTCCAAACTATAACAGGTGGTAATTCATCTTTATCGCCCTCTTTAAAACTTTATGTGTGTTTCATAGGAGAAGAAATCAAAGTGGAGAAGTCAGAAAGTTAAGGCAACTACTGACTGCTAAGGAAGGTGCTATGTGAGAGCTGAGATTAAGATGAGGCCAGATCCTTGCCTCAGGTTCTGTGTTAACAGTTCTCTTTCTCTATGAAAAATACATGCTATTTAAATATTTACATTTGACTAACGGTAGCAGAAATAATGCCACCAAATGTTAATTAAGCAGCCACAAGATGATTAAAACACTCCTGGCCTCCTCAGCAAGAGTAAATCTATTAACATTTTCTTATTGACTCTCAGATGTCTCACTGTGATCTGTGTCCACGAGGTGAAACAAAACAATTTTTCTTTTGGATCAAAGGGATTTGTCGCAGGGGAGATCAGCCTTGCCAGTAGATGCTTATCACATGGCTAGTACAGAGTGGACGCTTACCTGAGGGCAGCCAAAAATAGCAGCATGACTCTTGGAATGGATTGGTCATCAAAACAGCTACTCTCTGGGGATCAGATACGAGCTAGGATTGCCCACTCCAACCATTACTTGCTTCTATTTCTTGAACAAAGGCCCATTTCTATTTCCTGTGCCAACTGATGTCCAAACGTGCTAGAGGGCTGTGTTCTTCACCCTGTTGCAGGCCCTGCAGCCGCAGATGCCAGTGAGGTGATGTCTCTGTGCACCTTTCTTCTCAGGCCAGCAAGCCACTTCCCTGCCAGGTTGGGTTGCCAGTTAGAATAGCTGCACTGAGCCAGGCTAGGTACAGTCAGCTCCTGTGTAGGAATCTTTTCCTGGTCCTTCCCTTTGCTTTCTCGCTAGTTTAATATTGGCCTCTTTGCTGTCCTGCTCCCTGTCCTCTCCCTGCAACGGAACAGTGGGAAGCTGCTTTCCCATTAAGGCAACTGATTCTTATGAACATCACTAGATGAGACCCCTTTATAGGCCAAATTTTTCCTGAGCTATGGGCTCACTTGGTCTTTCTTCTTCACTTGCATAGTCTTTTAAATTTTTCCTCCCAGGGTCTCTTCTTTGTGACATCATCACTGCCAACAAGAATTTAAGTTAGCTTTTGAGAGATGAGTGGTGCCCAATTTTCATGCCTGGGATTGACTGAAAACCTGGGTTTCTGGAATTTTCTGAGTCCTTAGGCTCTTATCATTAAAAGGTGGGGAGCTCTTCTACCAGAAAGATTTCAGTTCCAGGAAAGAATTTATAGGAAGAGGAAGCCCAAAACAAGAATTGTGTAATTTATTCAATCTGAAGATATTCTCATGAGTGTTGGGCCTACAAAGCCATGATGTGCCTGCTCTACAAGAACCACTGAAGAAAGAGCAGAGACAGAAGGAAGTCAGTGTTCAACACCAAGAGATAAATACTTTGAGAGGTGTATACATCCAGAGCTGATATAATTAGTTTAAGGATGCCTGCGTGGAGGAAGCGAGGCTGAAGCTGAGCTGTAAAGGATAAAGGGTAAACATGAATGCGATGGCACTTAGGAGTGGCTACAGTTGTGAGATAAGTGCCCCAGAGCATCTAGACCTCCTGAGTCATGGGCTCAGAGAGGAAGTGGTCTTAGTAGGGAGAGAGGGAACAAGTAACATCTATCTCATTTCTCTGAGAGCCCTGCTGGTTAGGAGAGCTGGTCATTTAGATGATGGTGCAGGGAGGGAATGGTTTTTTCAGAAAGCAAAGGAGTTTGGCTTTGGACAGGTCACCTTTGAGATGCTTTAAATCATCCAAGTGAAGATGACATTGCACTTGCCCATGTGTTTCACCTGCCCCTCTGCAGACTCAAAGGTATGGGCATATGACCAGGTCTCTGGCAGGGAAAATTCCACTTAGCAAGGAGTCTTAGCATTTTTTGAGCCACATAAAAGTTTTCACAGTTCTTCTTGGTTACATGGGCTTTTAGAACTGAAGATACTTCTAGAGAGGAATGACTATTTTTCTTATTTTGAATGTTTGTTTAACCTTAGTGGCAAACTTTAGGCACCATTAGAAGAAACAAGTGCTACAGTTGGCTACTGTGTGAAAGATGAAAAAGACCAAAGAAAGATTCTGCTGCACCTAACAGATGTTAAGGATTATGAGGCCCTTTTCTTCAATATATATATCGATCATGTTGAAACAGAAGAGACCCTTCTTTCCCTCAAAGGTTTGATTTAGAAATCTTTGCTAGCTTAGGATATCTCAGCTCCTTTAAATTCTCCTGGGCAAATCCAGGGGAACTGGAATTAGGTTCTGAATGACAAGTACAATCCCTTTTGACATTTCTCTTTCAAGGTCAATTCTATCAAATAGAAAAATTCAACATTAGTTGAGTTTTCTGCATCAAAGATTGCTAAGTTAACATGAACCAAAGACAAAAACAAAAGTTATAAGCTATGGCCTCCACCTTCAGATTGCTCATGGCCTCAAAAAGAAACACGTTAAAGGAAACATTATGACATAGTTCTTGTCTTGTTCTATAGAGAGATTCACCGCTCAGAGGGATAAGGGAACAAAGGAAGAAGCCAGTGGTTAGGTCTACCTGTTAAAGACAAGCAGGCCTCCCTGCTTGTCTTAAACTCACGTTAAACTCACGTTTTACTTGCTTTTCAGACTATCATGTTTAGGAGAGAAACTATGTTAGACATTAGTAAGAAGGAATTAGATTTACAGAAGGAGAAATTTTACCAGCCTTGGTATGGCTGGACTCCAACACAGGTTACTCTCAGAGCTTCCAGGTGCTGCCCTCAAAGGCTGCGTAGTGACTTTTGAGGAAATAAGTATCACTAGAGAGATAGTCCCAAAGTGAAGAGAATAGTTCTGAGGAGAGAGAGAGAGAGAGAGAGAGAGACAGACAGACAGACAGACAGACAGAGATCTACTTTCCTACTGCCAACAGATAAGCTTAATGACAAAATATAGGACAACATTGTAAGTTAGATTTGCTTTCAGAAAACTCTCCACAAGGGCTACAGCTCAGTGGCACAGCACCTGCCCGGTAAGCACGAGGTCCTGAGTTCGATTTGACCCACACACACAGAAAAACTCTCTACAAATACTTAGAAAACAAAGCACAGTTAGCATTATTGGCTTTGTTAATTAAGAGTAAATCAGGCCAAACTAATTCCTCTCCATATGGCCACTACACTGACACATCATGAAAACTAGTTTATTTGGGGACATCACATGTAGTTTTAGAGCCACAATTCCAAAGATATTGCAAGAACATTAAAAATTCTCAGAACCTAGCCTTTCAGCCCTTACTTCAGGTATAATTAAATTTTCATGTATTTGCAATGTCCTAGCGCCTGATCAGTAGAAAGCCATTTCATAGCCCTGGAGGCTGTTAGAACCCAGCAGTTACATTTTAGTTATTTATTCACTTTATCTCATGCTATCCTCTCTTGTAACTCTTCAACATTTCCATTAATCTGTTAGCCTGTCTTCAGACTGTTTGCTTTAAGCTGCTCTTCTCAGACCCTGAACTTGATTAAGTAAAATATCTATGCAGTTCTTCAAAGCCAAAGGAAAACCTAGACCATCTTTCAAGTTTCAGGTGTAACATAACCTTTCACTTAGCCGCCGTATTTATTAACTAGGTCAAGCAGTGGACATAGGCCCCTGAGGGTCCTCTGTTTGACCTGGATTTGGGCCTGGCTACCTTGAGAACATAACATGGGCTGAGAGTTAGATTGTTTCTTAGTTTGCTGTCATGAGATCAATGACTTTCTAATTTTTTGGCCATGATTCATATTACGACAGCTTTTCCAAGCACAACACTTTCAAAACTATACATGACCAGATCGGGTGCAGTCTGTGTACAGTTCTTCACCACCTACTTCTAAGTCCACCTTTTCCTTATTCACTTAAGAGAGTATGCTGAGCTGTGAGTAAAATTCATGTTATTATAAAGACATAATCTGGATTCTGGCCTAACACTCATTAAAATCTCTTTTTCTCTTATATCTTGGCGTATATTAAAGTTGACACATTACTAATACTCTCATAACTGATGGGGTAGGCCCAGTAGGTCATGATGCTAGGAGGGAAACTTAGACTGCTGACAGAGATGCAGCTAGTGTCTTAACACTGTGACACAAGACAGTCACTACATTGGGAAGAACAGTCTGGAAAAGCCATGGTGCCGCTTATTCCTCAGCTTCAGATGGGTCGATCAGTCTTTGTTTTTTATGTCTCATCTGACAGTTTCTCAGATGAACCGCACACGTGCGCGCACACACACATGCACACCTGTTTTCACTGACAGACTTTACCTACTTTTTTTTTTATTTAAAAGAGAATAAAACAAAAGGGGGCAGTACAGAGCAGATCAGAACAGGACAACATAGGCAACACAGTACTTTACATTAAGTCAATTGGACATCAACAGTATCTAACACCATATTTCTTACTCTGCTATAGTTAAGCATAGTTTCAATTACAATAATATCAAACATAACACAATAGTATAAAGCCATGCATATAGTGAAAGAATTCCAGGGCTTTCTGAACCGAATAACAGAAAATGATCAATGGGTATTATAATATCTCATTTTTGATAAAAAAGAAAAAGATTTCTTTGAACTATCACACATATTCAAATTCCAATAAGACACAATGTGGTAGATAGAACCAACGGTAATAGAACAAAAAAAGCATGGTAGGACTTCTAAGAAGGATAATATTAAATCAGCAATAGCTGTCATAATGTTTTCTTCAAAACAGCTGTTCATATCATCACGTATGATATAGTCAAACAAAACAGGATAACACCATT